>JAUJYP020001240.1:0-60966 GCA_030674075.2 Linum usitatissimum | reverse complement strand
ATAAAGCAATTGTCAAATCAAAATTAAAAATAAATTTTACTCGATATTGTTTTGGCTGACCAAGAAATATAGTTTTAACTTCATATGCCTTTTATTTGAAGGACTTAACATGGTGAAACCTCAATTTTAGCCATTCCCAACATAGACGTCAAATATTAGCCTATGTAACAAATTTCCATTTGACCTTAACCTTGTCGATTTCCAAATGGATTAACACATATGAAATTGAACCATTTTGACATGAAAATTTCAAAATTTTCAAATCGGCTAATATTTGATATGCATATTGGAGATCGCTAAAAAGTCAAGCTTCATTGTGGTGACCCTAATAAAGAATTGTCAAATCAATTTTAAAAATTAATTTTACTCGATATTGTTTTTGCTGTTAAGAAATATATTTTAACTTCATATGCCTTTTATTTCAAGGACGTAACATGGTAAAAACTCAATGTTTAGCCATTCCCAACATACACGTCGGAAATATTAGCCCAGGTAAAAAATTTCCATTTGACCATAAAAACTTGTCGATTTCCAGAGGGATTAACACCTATGGAAATGAACCATTTTGACATGAAAATTTCAAAATTTTCAAATCAGCTAATATTTGATATGCATGTTGGAGATGGCTAAAAGTTTAAGTTTCATTATGGTAACCCCAATAAAGAATTGTCAAATCAAAATTAAAAATAAATTTTACTCGATATTGTTTTGGCTGTTAAGAAATATAGTTTAACTTCATATGCCTTTTATTTGAAGGACTTAACATGGTGAAACCTTAATTTTTAGCCATTCCCAACATAGACGTCAAATATTAGCCCATGTAAAAAATTTCCATTTGACCTTAACCTTGTCGATTTCCAAAGGGATTAACACATATGGAAATGAACCATTTTGACATGAAAATTTCAAAATTTTCAAATCGGCTAATATTTGACATGCGTATTGGACATCGCTAAAAACTCAAGCTTCATTATGGTGACCCTAATAAAGAATTGTCAAATCAATTTTAAAAATCAATTTTACTCGATATTGTTTTAGCGTGGTAAGAAATATATTTTAACTTCATATGCCTTTTTCAAGAGACGTAACATGGTGAAAACTCAATTTTTAGCCATTCCCAACATACACGTAAAATATTAGGCCGGGTAAAAAATTTCAATTTGACCATAAAACTTGTCGATTTCCAGTGGGATTAACACCTATGGAAATGAACCATTTTGACATGAAAATTTCAAAACTTTCAAATCGGCTAATATTTGACATGCATATTGGAGATCTCTAAAAACTCAAGCTTCATTATGGTGACCCTAATAAAGAATTGTCAAATCAATTTTAAAAATCAATTTTACTCGATATTGTTTTAGCGTGGTAAGAAATATATTTTAACTTCATATGCCTTTTTTTGAAGGACTTAACATGGTGAAAACTCAATTTTGAGCCATTCCCATGACATACACGTCAAATATCATCCCAGGTAAAAAATTTCCATTTGACCATAAAACTTGTCGATTTCCGGTGGGATTAACACCTATGGAAATGAACCATTTTGACATGAAAATTTCAAAATTTTCAAATCGGCTAATATATGATATGAATGTTGAAGATGGCTAAAAAGTCAAGTTTCATTATGGTAACCCCAATAAACAATTGTCAAATCAAAATTAAAAATAAATTTTACTCGATATTGTTTTGGATTAGATTAAGAAATATAGTTTAACTTCATATGCCTTTTATTTGAAGGACTTAACATGGTGAAACCTCAATTTTTAGTCATTCCCAACATAGACGTCAAATATTAGCCCATGTAAAAAATTTCAATTTGACCTTAACCTTGTCGATTTCCAAAGGGATTAACACATATGGAAATGAACCATTTTGACATGAAAATTTCAAAATTTTCAAATCGGCTAATATTTGACATGCATATTGGACATCGTTAAAAACTCAAGCTTCATTATGGTGACCCTAATAAAGAATTGTCAAATCAATTTTAAAAATCAATTTTACTCGATATTGTTTTAGCATGTGAAGAAATATATTTTAACTTCATATGCCTTTTTTCAAGGACTTAACATGGTGAAAACTCAATTTTTAGCCATTCCCAACATACACGTAAAATATTAGGCCAGGTAAAAATTTTCCATTTTGACCATAAAACTTGTCGATTTCCAATGGGATTAACACCTATGGAAATGAACCATTTTGACATGAAAATTTCAAAATTTTCAAATCGGCTAATATTTGATATGAATGTTGGAGATGGCTAAAAAGTCAAGTTTCATTATGGTAACCCCAATAAAGAATTGTCAAATCAAAATTAAAAATAAATTTTACTCGATATTGTTTTGGTTGTTAAGAAATATAGTTTAACTTCATATGCCTTTTATTTGAAGGACTTAACATGGTGAAACCTCAATTTTTAGCCATTCCCAATATACACGTCAAATATTATCCCATGTAAAAAATTTCCATTTGACCATAAAACTTGTCAATTTCCGGAGGGATTAACACCTATGGAAATGAACCATTTTGACATGAAAATTTCAAAAATTTTCAAATCGGCTAATATTTGACATGCATGTTGGAGATAGCTAAAAATTTAAGTTTCATTATGGTAACCCCAATAAAGAATTGTCAAATCAAAATTAAAAATAAATTTTAACTCGATATTGTTTTGTCTGTTAAGAAATATAGTTTAACTTCATATGCCTTTTATTTGAAGGACTTAACATGGTGAAACCTCAATTTTTAGCCATTCCCAACATAGACGTCAAATATTAGCCCATGTAAAAAATTTCCATTTGACCTTAACCTTGTCGATTTCCAAAGGGATTAACACATATGGAAATGAACCATTTTGACATGAAAATTTCAAAATTTTCAAATCGGCTAATATTTGACATGCATATTGGAGATCGCTAAAAACTCAAGCTTCATTGTGGTGACCCTAATAAAGAATTGTCAAATCAATTTTAAAAATCAATTTTACTCGATATTGTTTTAGCGTGGTAAGAAATATATTTTAACTTCATATGCCTTTTTTCAAGGACTTAACATGGTGAAAACTCAATTTTTAGCCATTCCCAACATACACGTAAAATATTAGGCCGGAGGTAAAAAATTTCCATTTGACCATAAAACTTGTCGATTTCCAATGGGATTAACACCTATGGAAATGAACCATTTTGACATGAAAATTTCAAAATTTTCAAATCGGCTAATATATGATATGAATGTTGAAGATGGCTAAAAAGTCAAGTTTCATTATGGTAACCCCAATAAAGAATTGTCAAATCAAAATTAAAAATAAATTTTACTCGATATTGTTTTAGCTGTTAAGAAATATAGTTTAACTTCATATGCCTTTTATTTGAAGGACTTAACATGGTGAAACCTCAATTTTTAGCCATTCCCAACATAGAAGTCAAATATTATCCCATGTAAAAAATTTCAATTTGACCTTAACCTTGTCGATTTCCAAAGGGATTAACACATATGGAAATGAACCATTTTGACATGAAAATTTCAAAATTTTCAAATCGGCTAATATTTGACATGCATATTGGACATCGCTAAAAACTCAAGCTTCATTATGGTGACCCTAATAAAGAATTGTCAAATCAATTTTAAAAATCAATTTTACTCGATATTGTTTTAGCGTGGTAAGAAATATATTTTAACTTCATATGCCTTTTTTTCAAGGACTTAACATGGTGAAAACTCAATTTTTAGCCATTCCCAACATACACGTAAAATATTAGGCCGAGGTAAAAAATTTCCATTTGACCATAAAACTTGTCGATTTCCAGTGGGATTAACACCTATGGAAATGAACCATTTTGACATGAAAATTTCAAAATTTTCAAATCGGCTAATATTTGATATGAATGTTGGAGATGGCTAAAAAGTCAAGTTTCATTATGGTAACCCCAATAAAGAATTGTCAAATCAAAATTAAAAATAAATTTTACTCGATATTGTTTTGGGCTGTTAAGAAATATAGTTTAACTTCATATGCCTTTTATTTGAAGGACTTAACATGGTGAAACCTCAATTTTTAGCCATTCCCAACATAGACGTCAAATATTAGCCCATGTAAAAAATTTCCATTTGACCTTAATCCCTTGTCGATTTCCAAAGGGATTAACACATATGGAAATGAACCATTTTGACATGAAAATTTCAAAATTTTCAAATCGGCTAATATTTGACATGCATATTGGAGATCGCTAAAAACTCAAGCTTCATTATGGTGACCCTAATAAAGAATTGTCAAATCAATTTTAAAAATCAATTTTACTCGATATTGTTTTAGCGTGGTAAGAAATATATTTTAACTTCATATGCCTTTTTTCAAGGACTTAACATGGTGAAAACTCAATTTTTAGCCATTCCCAACATACACGTAAAATATTAGGCCAGGTAAAAAATTTCCATTTGACCATAAAACTTGTCGATTTCCAATGGGATTAACACCTATGGAAATGAACCATTTTGACATGAAAATTTCAAAATTTTCAAATCGGCTAATATATGATATGAATGTTGAAGATGGCTAAAAAGTCAAGTTTCATTATGGTAACCCCAATAAAGAATTGTCAAATCAAAATTAAAAATAAATTTTACTCGATATTGTTTTGGCGTTAAGAAATATAGTTTAACTTCATATGCCTTTTATTTGAAGGACTTAACATGGTGAAACCTCAATTTTTAGCCATTCCCAATATACACGTCAAATATTAGCCCATGTAAAAAATTTCCATTTGACCATAAAACTTGTCAATTTCCAAAGGGATTAACACCTATGGAAATGAACCATTTTGACATGAAAATTTCAAAATTTTCAAATCGGCTAATATTTGACATGAATGTTGAAGATGGCTAAAAAGTCAAGTTTCATTATGGTAACCCCAATAAAGAATTGTCAAATCAAAATTAAAAATAAATTTTACTCGATATTGTTTTGGTTGTTAAGAAATATAGTTTAACTTCATATGCCTTTTATTTGAAGGACTTAACATGGTGAAACCTCAATTTTTAGCCATTCCCAACATAGACGTCAAATATTAGCCCATGTAAAAAATTTCCATTTGACCTTAACCTTGTCGATTTCCAAAGGGATTAACACATATGGAAATGAACCATTTTGACATGAAAATTTCAAAATTTTCAAATCGGCTAATATTTGACATGCATATTGGACATCGCTAAAAACTCAAGCTTCATTATGGTGACCCTAATAAAGAATTGTCAAATCAATTTTAAAAATCAATTTTACTCGATATTGTTTTAGCGTGGTAAGAAATATATTTTAACTTCATATGCCTTTTTTCAAGGACTTAACATGGTGAAAACTCAATTTTTAGCCATTCCCAACATACACGTAAAATATTAGGCCAGGTAAAAAATTTCCATTTGACCATAAAACTTGTCGATTTCCAATGGGATTAACACCTATGGAAATGAACCATTTTGACATGAAAATTTCAAAATTTTCAAATCAGCTAATATTTGATATGAATGTTGGAGATGGCTAAAAAGTCAAGTTTCATTATGGTAACCCCAATAAAGAATTGTCAAATCAAAATTAAAAATAAATTTTACTCGATATTGTTTTGCTGTTAAGAAATATAGTTTAACTTCATATGCCTTTTATTTGAAGGACTTAACATGGTGAAACCTCAATTTTTAGCCATTCCCAATATACACGTCAAATATTATCCCATGTAAAAAATTTCCATTTGACCATAAAACTTGTCAATTTCCAGGGATTAACACCTATGGAAATGAACCATTTTGACATGAAAATTTCAAAATTTTCAAATCAGCTAATATTTGACATGCATGTTGGAGATAGCTAAAAATTTAAGTTTCATTATGGTAACCCCAATAAAGAATTGTCAAATCAAAATTAAAAATAAATTTTACTCGATATTGTTTTAGTCGTTAAGAAATATAGTTTAACTTCATATGCCTTTTATTTGAAGGACTTAACATGGTGAAACCTCAATTTTTAGCCATTCCCAACATAGACGTCAAATATTAGCCCATGTAAAAAATTTCCATTTGACCTTAACCTTGTCGATTTCCAAAGGGATTAACACATATGGAAATGAACCATTTTGACATGAAAATTTCAAAATTTTCAAATCGGCTAATATTTGACATGCATATTGGAGATCGCTAAAAACTCAAGCTTCATTATGGTGACCCTAATAAAGAATTGTCAAATCAATTTTAAAAATCAATTTTACTCGATATTGTTTTAGCGTGGTAAGAAATATATTTTAACTTCATATGCCTTTTTTCAAGGACTTAACATGGTGAAAACTCAATTTTTAGCCATTCCCAACATACACGTAAAATATTAGGCCAGGTAAAAAATTTCCATTTGACCATAAAACTTGTCGATTTCCAATGGGATTAACACCTATGGAAATGAACCATTTTGACATGAAAATTTCAAAATTTTCAAATCGGCTAATATTTGATATGAATGTTGGAGATGGCTAAAAAGTCAAGTTTCATTATGGTAACCCCAATAAAGAATTGTCAAATCAAAATTAAAAATAAATTTTACTCGATATTGTTTTGGCTGTTAAGAAATATAGTTTAACTTCATATGCCTTTTATTTGAAGGACTTAACATGGTGAAACCTCAATTTTTAGCCATTCCCAATATACACGTCAAATATTATCCCATGTAAAAAATTTCCATTTGACCATAAAACTTGTCAATTTCCAAAGGGATTAACACCTATGGAAATGAACCATTTTGACATGAAAATTTCAAAATTTTCAAATCAGCTAATATTTGACATGCATGTTGGAGATAGCTAAAAATTTAAGTTTCATTATGGTAACCCCAATAAAGAATTGTCAAATCAAAATTAAAAATAAATTTTACTCGATATTGTTTTGGTGTGTTAAGAAATATAGTTTAACTTCATATGCCTTTTATTTGAAGGACTTAACATGGTGAAACCTCAATTTTTAGCCATTCCCAACATAGACGTCAAATATTAGCCCATGTAAAAAATTTCCATTTGACCTTAACCTTGTCGATTTCCAAAGGGATTAACACATATGGAAATGAACCATTTTGACATGAAAATTTCAAAATTTTCAAATCGGCTAATATTTGACATGCATATTGGACATCGCTAAAAACTCAAGCTTCATTATGGTGACCCTAATAAAGAATTGTCAAATCAATTTTAAAAATCAATTTTACTCGATATTGTTTTAGCGTGGTAAGAAATATATTTTAACTTCATATGCCTTTTTTCAAGGACTTAACATGGTGAAAACTCAATTTTTAGCCATTCCCAACATACACGTCAAATATTAGGCCAGGTAAAAAATTTCCATTTGACCATAAAACTTGTCGATTTCCAATGGGATTAACACCTATGGAAATGAACCATTTTGACATGAAAATTTCAAAATTTTCAAATCAGCTAATATTTGATATGAATGTTGGAGATGGCTAAAAAGTCAAGTTTCATTATGGTAACCCCAATAAAGAATTGTCAAATCAAAATTAAAAATAAATTTTACTCGATATTGTTTTGGCTGTTAAGAAATATAGTTTAACTTCATATGCCTTTTATTTGAAGGACTTAACATGGTGAAACCTCAATTTTTAGCCATTCCCAATATACACGTCAAATATTATCCCATGTAAAAAATTTCCATTTGACCATAAAACTTGTCAATTTCCGGAGGGATTAACACCTATGGAAATGAACCATTTTGACATGAAAATTTCAAAATTTTCAAATCGGCTAATATTTGACATGCATGTTGGAGATAGCTAAAAATTTAAGTTTCATTATGGTAACCCCAATAAAGAATTGTCGAATCAAAATTAAAAATAAATTTTACTCGATATTGTTTTGGCTGTTAAGAAATATAGTTTAACTTCATATGCCTTTTATTTGAAGGACTTAACATGGTGAAACCTCAATTTTTAGCCATTCCCAACATAGACGTCAAATATTAGCCCATGTAAAAAATTTCCATTTGACCTTAACCTTGTCGATTTCCAAAGGGATTAACACATATGGAAATGAACCATTTTGACATGAAAATTTCAAAATTTTCAAATCGGCTAATATTTGACATGCATATTGGAGATCGCTAAAAACTCAAGCTTCATTGTGGTGACCCTAATAAAGAATTGTCAAATCAATTTTAAAAATTAATTTTACTCGATATTGTTTTAGCGTGGTAAGAAATATATTTTAACTTCATATGCCTTTTTTTCAAGGACGTAACATGGTGAAAACTCAATTTTTAGCCATTCCCAACATACACGTAAAATATTAGGCCAGGTAAAAAATTTCAATTTGACCATAAAACTTGTCGATTTCCGATGGGATTAACACCTATGGAAATGAACCATTTTGACATGAAAATTTCAAAATTTTCAAATCGGCTAATATTTGACATGCATATTGGAGATCTCTAAAAACTCAAGCTTCATTATGGTGACCCTAATAAAGAATTGTCAAATCAATTTTAAAAATCAATTTTACTCGATATTGTTTTAGCGTGGTAAGAAATATATTTTAACTTCATATGCCTTTTTTCAAGGACTTAACATGGTGAAAACTCAATTTTTAGCCATTCCCAACATACACGTCAAATATCGGCCCATGTAAAAAATTTCCATTTGACCATAAAACTTGTCGATTTCCAAAGGGATTAACACCTATGGAAATGAACCATTTTGACATGAAAATTTCAAAATTTTCAAATCAGCTAATATTTGATATGCATGTTGGAGATGGCTAAAAAGTCAAGTTTCATTATGGTAACCCCAATAAAGAATTGTCAAATCAAAATTAAAAATAAATTTTACTCGATATTGTTTTGGCTGTTAAGAAATATAGTTTAACTTCATATGCCTTTTATTTGAAGGACTTAACATGGTGAAACCTCAATTTTTAGCCATTCCCAACATACACGTCAAATATTATGCCATGTAAAAAATTTCCATTTGACCATAAAACTTGTCGATTTCCAAGGGATTAACACCTATGGAAATGAACCATTTTGACATGAAAATTTCAAAATTTTCAAATCGGCTAATATTTGACATGCATGTTGGAGATAGCTAAAAATTCAAGTTTCATTATGGTAACCCCAATAAAGAATTGTCAAATCAAAATTAAAAATAAATTTTACTCGATATTGTTTTAGTGTGTTAAGAAATATAGTTTAACTTCATATGCCTTTTATTTGAAGGACTTAACATGGTGAAACCTCAATTTTTAGCCATTCCCAACATACACGTCAAATATTAGCCCATGTAAAAAATTTCCATTTGACCTTAAAACTTGTCGATTTCCAAAGGGATTAACACATATGGAAATGAACCATTTTGACATGAAAATTTCAAAATTTTCAAATCGGCTAATATTTGACATGCATATTGGAGATCGCTAAAAACTCAAGCTTCATTATGGTGACCCTAATAAAGAATTGTCAAATCAATTTTAAAAATCAATTTTACTCGATATTGTTTTAGCGTGGTAAGAAATATATTTTAACTTCATATGCCTTTTTTGAAGGACTTAACATGGTGAAAACTCAATTTTTAGCCATTCCCAACATACACGTCAAATATTAGGCCAGGTAAAAAATTTCCATTTGACCATAAAACTTGTCGATTTCCAGTGGGATTAACACCTATGGAAATGAACCATTTTGACATGAAAATTTCAAAATTTTCAAATCAGCTAATATTTGATATGCATGTTGGAGATGGCTAAAAAGTCAAGTTTCATTATGGTAACCCCAATAAAGAATTGTCAAATCAAAATTAAAAATAAATTTTACTCGATATTGTTTTCCGTTTAAGAAATATAGTTTAACTTCATATGCCTTTTATTTGAAGGACTTAACATGGTGAAACCTCAATTTTTAGCCATTCCCAACATAGACGTCAAATATTAGCCCATGTAAAAAATTTCCATTTGACCTTAACCTTGTCGATTTCCAAAGGGATTAACACATATGGAAATGAACCATTTTGACATGAAAATTTCAAAATTTTCAAATCGGCTAATATTTGACATGCATATTGGAGATCGCTAAAAACTCAAGCTTCATTGTGGTGACCCTAATAAAGAATTGTCAAATCAATTTTAAAAATTAATTTTACTCGATATTGTTTTAGCGTGGTAAGAAATATATTTTAACTTCATATGCCTTTTTTTCAAGGACGTAACATGGTGAAAACTCAATTTTTAGCCATTCCCAACATACACGTAAAATATTAGGCCAGGTAAAAAATTTCAATTTGACCATAAAACTTGTCGATTTCCAAAGGGATTAACACCTATGGAAATGAACCATTTTGACATGAAAATTTCAAAATTTTCAAATCGGCTAATATTTGACATGCATATTGGAGATCTCTAAAAACTCAAGCTTCATTATGGTGACCCTAATAAAGAATTGTCAAATCAATTTTAAAAATCAATTTTACTCGATATTGTTTTAGCGTGGTAAGAAATATATTTTAACTTCATATGCCTTTTTTCAAGGACTTAACATGGTGAAAACTCAATTTTTAGCCATTCCCAACATACACGTCAAATATTAGGCCAGGTAAAAAATTTCCATTTGACCATAAAACTTGTCGATTTCCAGTGGGATTAACACCTATGGAAATGAACCATTTTGACATGAAAATTTCAAAATTTTCAAATCAGCTAATATTTGATATGAATGTTGGAGATGGCTAAAAAGTCAAGTTTCATTATGGTAACCCCAATAAAGAATTGTCAAATCAAAATTAAAAATAAATTTTACTCGATATTGTTTTGGCTGTTAAGAAATATAGTTTAACTTCATATGCCTTTTATTTGAAGGACTTAACATGGTGAAACCTCAATTTTTAGCCATTCCCAATATACACGTCAAATATTATCCCATGTAAAAAATTTCCATTTGACCATAAAACTTGTCAATTTCCGGAGGGATTAACACCTATGGAAATGAACCATTTTGACATGAAAATTTCAAAATTTTCAAATCAGCTAATATTTGACATGCATGTTGGAGATAGCTAAAAATTTAAGTTTCATTATGGTAACCCCAATAAAGAATTGTCAAATCAAAATTAAAAATAAATTTTACTCGATATTGTTTTGGCCGTTAAGAAATATAGTTTAACTTCATATGCCTTTTATTTGAAGGACTTAACATGGTGAAACCTCAATTTTTAGCCATTCCCAACATAGACGTCAAATATTAGCCCATGTAAAAAATTTCCATTTGACCTTAACCTTGTCGATTTCCAAAGGGATTAACACATATGGAAATGAACCATTTTGACATGAAAATTTCAAAATTTTCAAATCGGCTAATATTTGACATGCATATTGGAGATCGCTAAAAACTCAAGCTTCATTGTGGTGACCCTAATAAAGAATTGTCAAATCAATTTTAAAAATTAATTTTACTCGATATTGTTTTAGCGTGGTAAGAAATATATTTTAACTTCATATGCCTTTTTTTCAAGGACGTAACATGGTGAAAACTCAATTTTTAGCCATTCCCAACATACACGTAAAATATTAGGCCAGGTAAAAAATTTCAATTTGACCATAAAACTTGTCGATTTCCAGTGGGATTAACACCTATGGAAATGAACCATTTTGACATGAAAATTTCAAAATTTTCAAATCGGCTAATATTTGACATGCATATTGGAGATCTCTAAAAACTCAAGCTTCATTATGGTGACCCTAATAAAGAATTGTCAAATCAATTTTAAAAATCAATTTTACTCGATATTGTTTTAGCGTGGTAAGAAATATATTTTAACTGCATATGCCTTTTTTCAAGGACTTAACATGGTGAAAACTCAATTTTTAGCCATTCCCAACATACACGTCAAATATCAGGCCAGGTAAAAAATTTCCATTTGACCATAAAACTTGTCGATTTCCGGTGGGATTAACACCTATGGAAATGAACCATTTTGACATGAAAATTTCAAAATTTTCAAATCGGCTAATATTTGATATGCATGTTGGAGATGGCTAAAAAGTCAAGTTTCATTATGGTAACCCCAATAAAGAATTGTCAAATCAAAATTAAAAATAAATTTTACTCGATATTGTTTTGGCTGTTAAGAAATATAGTTTAACTTCATATGCCTTTTATTTGAAGGACTTAACATGGTGAAACCTCAATTTTTAGCCATTCCCAATATACACGTCAAATATTATCCCATGTAAAAAATTTCCATTTGACCATAAAACTTGTCAATTTCCAGAGGGATTAACACCTATGGAAATGAACCATTTTGACATGAAAATTTCAAAATTTTCAAATCAGCTAATATTTGACATGCATGTTGGAGATAGCTAAAAATTTAAGTTTCATTATGGTAACCCCAATAAAGAATTGTCGAATCAAAATTAAAAATAAATTTTACTCGATATTGTTTTGGCGTTAAGAAATATAGTTTAACTTCATATGCCTTTTATTTGAAGGACTTAACATGGTGAAACCTCAATTTTTAGCCATTCCCAACATAGACGTCAAATATTAGCCCATGTAAAAAATTTCCATTTGACCTTAACCTTGTCGATTTCCAAAGGGATTAACACATATGGAAATGAACCATTTTGACATGAAAATTTCAAAATTTTCAAATCGGCTAATATTTGACATGCATATTGGAGATCGCTAAAAACTCAAGCTTCATTGTGGTGACCCTAATAAAGAATTGTCAAATCAATTTTAAAAATTAATTTTACTCGATATTGTTTTAGTGTGGTAAGAAATATATTTTAACTTCATATGCCTTTTTTTCAAGGACGTAACATGGTGAAAACTCAATTTTTAGCCATTCCCAACATACACGTAAAATATTAGGCCAGGTAAAAAATTTCAATTTGACCATAAAACTTGTCGATTTCCAGTGGGATTAACACCTATGGAAATGAACCATTTTGACATGAAAATTTCAAAATTTTCAAATCGGCTAATATTTGACATGCATATTGGAGATCTCTAAAAACTCAAGCTTCATTATGGTGACCCTAATAAAGAATTGTCAAATCAATTTTAAAAATCAATTTTACTCGATATTGTTTTAGCGTGGTAAGAAATATATTTTAACTGCATATGCCTTTTTTCAAGGACTTAACATGGTGAAAACTCAATTTTTAGCCATTCCCAACATACACGTAAAATATTAGAAAAAATTCATTGACCATAAAACTTGTGATTTCCGGGATTAACACTATGGAAATGAACCATTTTGACATGAAAATTTCAAAATTTTCAAATCTAATATTTGATAAAAATCAAGTTCATTTGGTAACCCAATAAAGAATTGTCAAATCAATTAAAAATCAATTTTACTCGATATTGTTTTAGCGTGGTAAGAAATATATTTTAACTTCATATGCCTTTTTTTAAGGACTTAACATGGTGAAAACTCAATTTTTAGCCATTCCCAACATACACGTCAAATATTAGGCCAGGTAAAAAATTTCCATTTGACCATAAAACTTGTCGATTTCCAATGGGATTAACACCTATGGAAATGAACCATTTTGACATGAAAATTTCAAAATTTTCAAATCAGCTAATATTTGATATGAATGTTGGAGATGGCTAAAAAGTCAAGTTTCATTATGGTAACCCCAATAAAGAATTGTCAAATCAAAATTAAAAATAAATTTTACTCGATATTGTTTTGGCTGTTAAGAAATATAGTTTAACTTCATATGCCTTTTATTTGAAGGACTTAACATGGTGAAACCTCAATTTTTAGCCATTCCCAATATACACGTCAAATATTATCCCATGTAAAAAATTTCCATTTGACCATAAAACTTGTCAATTTCCCGAGGGATTAACACCTATGGAAATGAACCATTTTGACATGAAAATTTCAAAATTTTCAAATCAGCTAATATTTGACATGCATGTTGGAGATAGCTAAAAATTTAAGTTTCATTATGGTAACCCCAATAAAGAATTGTCAAATCAAAATTAAAAATAAATTTTACTCGATATTGTTTTGGTGTTAAGAAATATAGTTTAACTTCATATGCCTTTTATTTGAAGGACTTAACATGGTGAAACCTCAATTTTTAGCCATTCCCAACATAGACGTCAAATATTAGCCCATGTAAAAAATTTCCATTTGACCTTAACCTTGTCGATTTCCAAAGGGATTAACACATATGGAAATGAACCATTTTGACATGAAAATTTCAAAATTTTCAAATCGGCTAATATTTGACATGCATATTGGAGATCGCTAAAAACTCAAGCTTCATTGTGGTGACCCTAATAAAGAATTGTCAAATCAATTTTAAAAATTAATTTTACTCGATATTGTTTTAGCGTGGTAAGAAATATATTTTAACTTCATATGCCTTTTTTTCAAGGACGTAACATGGTGAAAACTCAATTTTTAGCCATTCCCAACATACACGTAAAATATTAGGCCAGGTAAAAAATTTCAATTTGACCATAAAACTTGTCGATTTCCAGTGGGATTAACACCTATGGAAATGAACCATTTTGACATGAAAATTTCAAAATTTTCAAATCGGCTAATATTTGACATGCATATTGGAGATCTCTAAAAACTCAAGCTTCATTATGGTGACCCTAATAAAGAATTGTCAAATCAATTTTAAAAATCAATTTTACTCGATATTGTTTTAGCGTGGTAAGAAATATATTTTAACTGCATATGCCTTTTTTCAAGGACTTAACATGGTGAAAACTCAATTTTTAGCCATTCCCAACATACACGTCAAATATCAGCCCATGTAAAAAATTTCCATTTGACCATAAAACTTGTCGATTTCCGGTGGGATTAACACCTATGGAAATGAACCATTTTGACATGAAAATTTCAAAATTTTCAAATCAGCTAATATTTGATATGCATGTTGGAGATGGCTAAAAAGTCAAGTTTCATTATGGTAACCCCAATAAAGAATTGTCAAATCAAAATTAAAAATAAATTTTACTCGATATTGTTTTGGCTGTTAAGAAATATAGTTTAACTTCATATGCCTTTTATTTGAAGGACTTAACATGGTGAAACCTCAATTTTTAGCCATTCCCAACATAGACGTCAAATATTAGCCCATGTAAAAAATTTCCATTTGACCTTAACCTTGTCGATTTCCAAAGGGATTAACACATATGGAAATGAACCATTTTGACATGAAAATTTCAAAATTTTCAAATCGGCTAATATTTGACATGCATATTGGAGATCGCTAAAAACTCAAGCTTCATTATGGTGACCCTAATAAAGAATTGTCAAATCAATTTTAAAAATTAATTTTACTCGATATTGTTTTAGTGTGGTAAGAAATATATTTTAACTTCATATGCCTTTTTTTCAAGGACGTAACATGGTGAAAACTCAATTTTTAGCCATTCCCAACATACACGTAAAATATTAGGCCAGGTAAAAAATTTCAATTTGACCATAAAACTTGTCGATTTCCAGTGGGATTAACACCTATGGAAATGAACCATTTTGACATGAAAATTTCAAAATTTTCAAATCGGCTAATATTTGACATGCATATTGGAGATCTCTAAAAACTCAAGCTTCATTATGGTGACCCTAATAAAGAATTGTCAAATCAATTTTAAAAATCAATTTTACTCGATATTGTTTTAGCGTGGTAAGAAATATATTTTAACTTCATATGCCTTTTTTCAAGGACTTAACATGGTGAAAACTCAATTTTTAGCCATTCCCAACATACACGTCAAATATCAGGCCAGGTAAAAAATTTCCATTTGACCATAAAACTTGTCGATTTCCAGTGGGATTAACACCTATGGAAATGAACCATTTTGACATGAAAATTTCAAAATTTTCAAATCAGCTAATATTTGATATGAATGTTGGAGATGGCTAAAAAGTCAAGTTTCATTATGGTAACCCCAATAAAGAATTGTCAAATCAAAATTAAAAATAAATTTTACTCGATATTGTTTTGGCTGTTAAGAAATATAGTTTAACTTCATATGCCTTTTATTTGAAGGACTTAACATGGTGAAACCTCAATTTTTAGCCATTCCCAATATACACGTCAAATATTATCCCATGTAAAAAATTTCCATTTGACCATAAAACTTGTCAATTTCCAAGAGGGATTAACACCTATGGAAATGAACCATTTTGACATGAAAATTTCAAAATTTTCAAATCAGCTAATATTTGACATGCATGTTGGAGATAGCTAAAAATTTAAGTTTCATTATGGTAACCCCAATAAAGAATTGTCGAATCAAAATTAAAAATAAATTTTACTCGATATTGTTTTGGCTGTTAAGAAATATAGTTTAACTTCATATGCCTTTTATTTGAAGGACTTAACATGGTGAAACCTCAATTTTTAGCCATTCCCAACATAGACGTCAAATATTAGCCCATGTAAAAAATTTCCATTTGACCTTAACCTTGTCGATTTCCAAAGGGATTAACACATATGGAAATGAACCATTTTGACATGAAAATTTCAAAATTTTCAAATCGGCTAATATTTGACATGCATATTGGAGATCGCTAAAAACTCAAGCTTCATTGTGGTGACCCTAATAAAGAATTGTCAAATCAATTTTAAAAATTAATTTTACTCGATATTGTTTTAGCGTGGTAAGAAATATATTTTAACTTCATATGCCTTTTTTTCAAGGACGTAACATGGTGAAAACTCAATTTTTAGCCATTCCCAACATACACGTAAAATATTAGGCCAGGTAAAAAATTTCAATTTGACCATAAAACTTGTCGATTTCCAGTGGGATTAACACCTATGGAAATGAACCATTTTGACATGAAAATTTCAAAATTTTCAAATCGGCTAATATTTGATATGCATGTTGGAGATGGCTAAAAAGTCAAGTTTCATTATGGTAACCCTAATAAAGAATTGTCAAATCAAATTTAAAAATCAATTTTACTCGATATTGTTTTAGCGTGGTAAGAAATATATTTTAACTGCATATGCCTTTTTTTGAAGGACTTAACATGGTGAAAACTCAATTTTTAGCCATTCCCAACATACACGTCAAATATTATCCCATGTAAAAAATTTCCATTTGACCATAAAACTTGTCAATTTCCGAGGGATTAACACCTATGGAAATGAACCATTTTGACATGAAAATTTCAAAATTTTCAAATCAGCTAATATTTGACATGCATGTTGGAGATGGCTAAAAATTCAAGTTTCATTATGGTAACCCCAATAAAGAATTGTCAAATCAAAATTAAAAATAAATTTTACTCGATATTGTTTTGGCTGTTAAGAAATATAGTTTAACTTCATATGCCTTTTATTTGAAGGACTTAACATGGTGAAACCTCAATTTTTAGCCATTCCCAACATAGACGTCAAATATTAGCCCATGTAAAAAATTTCCATTTGACCTTAACCTTGTCGATTTCCAAAGGGATTAACACATATGGAAATGAACCATTTTGACATGAAAATTTCAAAATTTTCAAATCGGCTAATATTTGACATGCATATTGGAGATCGCTAAAAACTCAAGCTTCATTATGGTGACCCTAATAAAGAATTGTCAAATCAATTTTAAAAATCAATTTTACTCGATATTGTTTTAGCGTGGTAAGAAATATATTTTAACTTCATATGCCTTTTTTTCAAGGACGTAACATGGTGAAAACTCAATTTTTAGCCATTCCCAACATACACGTAAAATATTAGGCCAGGTAAAAAATTTCAATTTGACCATAAAACTTGTCGATTTCCAAAGGGATTAACACCTATGGAAATGAACCATTTTGACATGAAAATTTCAAAATTTTCAAATCGGCTAATATTTGACATGCATATTGGAGATCTCTAAAAACTCAAGCTTCATTATGGTGACCCTAATAAAGAATTGTCAAATCAATTTTAAAAATCAATTTTACTCGATATTGTTTTAGCGTGGTAAGAAATATATTTTAACTTCATATGCCTTTTTTCAAGGACTTAACATGGTGAAAACTCAATTTTTAGCCATTCCCAACATACACGTCAAATATTAGGCCATGTAAAAAATTTCCATTTGACCATAAAACTTGTCGATTTCCAATGGGATTAACACCTATGGAAATGAACCATTTTGACATGAAAATTTCAAAATTTTCAAATCAGCTAATATTTGATATGCATGTTGGAGATGGCTAAAAAGTCAAGTTTCATTATGGTAACCCCAATAAAGAATTGTCAAATCAAAATTAAAAATAAATTTTACTCGATATTGTTTTGGTGTTAAGAAATATAGTTTAACTTCATATGCCTTTTATTTGAAGGACTTAACATGGTGAAACCTCAATTTTTAGCCATTCCCAATATACACGTCAAATATTATCCCATGTAAAAAATTTCCATTTGACCATAAAACTTGTCAATTTCCGAGGGATTAACACCTATGGAAATGAACCATTTTGACATGAAAATTTCAAAATTTTCAAATCAGCTAATATTTGACATGCATGTTGGAGATAGCTAAAAATTTAAGTTTCATTATGGTAACCCCAATAAAGAATTGTCAAATCAAAATTAAAAATAAATTTTACTCGATATTGTTTTGGTTTGTTAAGAAATATAGTTTAACTTCATATGCCTTTTATTTGAAGGACTTAACATGGTGAAACCTCAATTTTTAGCCATTCCCAACATAGACGTCAAATATTAGCCCATGTAAAAAATTTCCATTTGACCTTAACCTTGTCGATTTCCAAAGGGATTAACACATATGGAAATGAACCATTTTGACATGAAAATTTCAAAATTTTCAAATCGGCTAATATTTGACATGCATATTGGAGATCGCTAAAAACTCAAGCTTCATTGTGGTGACCCTAATAAAGAATTGTCAAATCAATTTTAAAAATCAATTTTACTCGATATTGTTTTAGCGTGGTAAGAAATATATTTTAACTTCATATGCCTTTTTTTCAAGGACGTAACATGGTGAAAACTCAATTTTTAGCCATTCCCAACATACACGTAAAATATTAGGCCGGGTAAAAAATTTCAATTTGACCATAAAACTTGTCGATTTCCAGTGGGATTAACACCTATGGAAATGAACCATTTTGACATGAAAATTTCAAAATTTTCAAATCGGCTAATATTTGACATGCATATTGGAGATCTCTAAAAACTCAAGCTTCATTATGGTGACCCTAATAAAGAATTGTCAAATCAATTTTAAAAATCAATTTTACTCGATATTGTTTTAGCGTGGTAAGAAATATATTTTAACTTCATATGCCTTTTTTCAAGGACTTAACATGGTGAAAACTCAATTTTTAGCCATTCCCAACATACACGTCAAATATCAGGCCAGGTAAAAAATTTCCATTTGACCATAAAACTTGTCGATTTCCAGTGGGATTAACACCTATGGAAATGAACCATTTTGACATGAAAATTTCAAAATTTTCAAATCAGCTAATATTTGATATGCATGTTGGAGATGGCTAAAAAGTCAAGTTTCATTATGGTAACCCCAATAAAGAATTGTCAAATCAAAATTAAAAATAAATTTTACTCGATATTGTTTTGGCTGTTAAGAAATATAGTTTAACTTCATATGCCTTTTATTTGAAGGACTTAACATGGTGAAACCTCAATTTTTAGCCATTCCCAATATACACGTCAAATATTATCCCATGTAAAAAATTTCCATTTGACCATAAAACTTGTCAATTTCCGGAGGGATTAACACCTATGGAAATGAACCATTTTGACATGAAAATTTCAAAATTTTCAAATCAGCTAATATTTGACATGCATGTTGGAGATAGCTAAAAATTTAAGTTTCATTATGGTAACCCCAATAAAGAATTGTCGAATCAAAATTAAAAATAAATTTTACTCGATATTGTTTTGGCGTTAAGAAATATAGTTTAACTTCATATGCCTTTTATTTGAAGGACTTAACATGGTGAAACCTCAATTTTTAGCCATTCCCAACATAGACGTCAAATATTAGCCCATGTAAAAAATTTCCATTTGACCTTAACCTTGTCGATTTCCAAAGGGATTAACACATATGGAAATGAACCATTTTGACATGAAAATTTCAAAATTTTCAAATCGGCTAATATTTGACATGCATATTGGAGATCGCTAAAAACTCAAGCTTCATTGTGGTGACCCTAATAAAGAATTGTCAAATCAATTTTAAAAATTAATTTTACTCGATATTGTTTTAGCGTGGTAAGAAATATATTTTAACTTCATATGCCTTTTTTTCAAGGACGTAACATGGTGAAAACTCAATTTTTAGCCATTCCCAACATACACGTAAAATATTAGGCCAGGTAAAAAATTTCAATTTGACCATAAAACTTGTCGATTTCCAGTGGGATTAACACCTATGGAAATGAACCATTTTGACATGAAAATTTCAAAATTTTCAAATCGGCTAATATTTGACATGCATATTGGAGATCTCTAAAAACTCAAGCTTCATTATGGTGACCCTAATAAAGAATTGTCAAATCAATTTTAAAAATCAATTTTACTCGATATTGTTTTAGCGTGGTAAGAAATATATTTTAACTGCATATGCCTTTTTTCAAGGACTTAACATGGTGAAAACTCAATTTTTAGCCATTCCCAACATACACGTCAAATATCAGCCCATGTAAAAAATTTCCATTTGACCATAAAACTTGTCGATTTCCAGTGGGATTAACACCTATGGAAATGAACCATTTTGACATGAAAATTTCAAAATTTTCAAATCGGCTAATATTTGATATGCATGTTGGAGATGGCTAAAAAGTCAAGTTTCATTATGGTAACCCCAATAAAGAATTGTCAAATCAAAATTAAAAATAAATTTTACTCGATATTGTTTTGGCTGTTAAGAAATATAGTTTAACTTCATATGCCTTTTATTTGAAGGACTTAACATGGTGAAACCTCAATTTTTAGCCATTCCCAACATAGACGTCAAATATTAGCCCATGTAAAAAATTTCCATTTGACCTTAACCTTGTCGATTTCCAAAGGGATTAACACATATGGAAATGAACCATTTTGACATGAAAATTTCAAAATTTTCAAATCGGCTAATATTTGACATGCATATTGGACATCGCTAAAAACTCAAGCTTCATTATGGTGACCCTAATAAAGAATTGTCAAATCAATTTTAAAAATCAATTTTACTCGATATTGTTTTAGCGTGGTAAGAAATATATTTTAACTTCATATGCCTTTTTTCAAGGACTTAACATGGTGAAAACTCAATTTTTAGCCATTCCCAACATACACGTCAAATATTAGGCCAGGTAAAAAATTTCCATTTGACCATAAAACTTGTCGATTTCCAAAGGGATTAACACCTATGGAAATGAACCATTTTGACATGAAAATTTCAAAATTTTCAAATCGGCTAATATTTGATATGAATGTTGGAGATGGCTAAAAAGTCAAGTTTCATTATGGTAACCCCAATAAAGAATTGTCAAATCAAAATTAAAAATCAATTTTACTCGATATTATTTTAGCGTGTTATGAAATATATTTTAACTTCATATGCCTTTTATTTGAAGGACTTAACATGGTGAAACCTCAATTTTTAGCCATTCCCAACATACACGTCAAATATTATCCCATGTAAAAAATTTCCATTTGACCATAAAACTTGTCAATTTCCGGTGGGATTAACACCTATGGAAATGAACCATTTTGACATGAAAATTTCAAAATTTTCAAATCGGCTAATATTTGATATGCATGTTGGAGATGGCTAAAAAGTCAAGTTTCATTATGGTAACCCCAATAAAGAATTGTCAAATCAAAATTAAAAATAAATTTTACTCGATATTGTTTTGGCTGTTAAGAAATATAGTTTAACTTCATATGCCTTTTATTTGAAGGACTTAACATGGTGAAACCTCAATTTTTAGCCATTCCCAACATAGACGTCAAATATTAGCCCATGTAAAAAATTTCCATTTGACCTTAACCTTGTCGATTTCCAAAGGGATTAACACATATGGAAATGAACCATTTTGACATGAAAATTTCAAAATTTTCAAATCGGCTAATATTTGACATGCATATTGGAGATCGCTAAAAACTCAAGCTTCATTGTGGTGACCCTAATAAAGAATTGTCAAATCAATTTTAAAAATTAATTTTACTCGATATTGTTTTAGCGTGGTAAGAAATATATTTTAACTTCATATGCCTTTTTTTCAAGGACGTAACATGGTGAAAACTCAATTTTTAGCCATTCCCAACATACACGTAAAATATTAGGCCAGGTAAAAAATTTCAATTTGACCATAAAACTTGTCGATTTCCAGTGGGATTAACACCTATGGAAATGAACCATTTTGACATGAAAATTTCAAAATTTTCAAATCGGCTAATATTTGACATGCATATTGGAGATCTCTAAAAACTCAAGCTTCATTATGGTGACCCTAATAAAGAATTGTCAAATCAATTTTAAAAATCAATTTTACTCGATATTGTTTTAGCGTGGTAAGAAATATATTTTAACTTCATATGCCTTTTTTCAAGGACTTAACATGGTGAAAACTCAATTTTTAGCCATTCCCAACATACACGTCAAATATCGAGCCATGTAAAAAATTTCCATTTGACCATAAAACTTGTCGATTTCCGGTGGGATTAACACCTATGGAAATGAACCATTTTGACATGAAAATTTCAAAATTTTCAAATCAGCTAATATTTGATATGCATGTTGGAGATGGCTAAAAAGTCAAGTTTCATTATGGTAACCCCAATAAAGAATTGTCAAATCAAAATTAAAAATAAATTTTACTCGATATTGTTTTGGCTGTTAAGAAATATAGTTTAACTTCATATGCCTTTTATTTGAAGGACTTAACATGGTGAAACCTCAATTTTTAGCCATTCCCAACATAGACGTCAAATATTAGCCCATGTAAAAAATTTCCATTTGACCTTAACCTTGTCGATTTCCAAAGGGATTAACACATATGGAAATGAACCATTTTGACATGAAAATTTCAAAATTTTCAAATCGGCTAATATTTGACATGCATATTGGACATCGCTAAAAACTCAAGCTTCATTATGGTGACCCTAATAAAGAATTGTCAAATCAATTTTAAAAATCAATTTTACTCGATATTGTTTTAGCGTGGTAAGAAATATATTTTAACTTCATATGCCTTTTTTTCAAGGACTTAACATGGTGAAAACTCAATTTTTAGCCATTCCCAACATACACGTCAAATATTAGGCCAGGTAAAAAATTTCCATTTGACCATAAAACTTGTCGATTTCCAGAGGGATTAACACCTATGGAAATGAACCATTTTGACATGAAAATTTCAAAATTTTCAAATCGGCTAATATTTGATATGCATGTTGGAGATGGCTAAAAAGTCAAGTTTCATTATGGTAACCCCAATAAAGAATTGTCAAATCAAAATTAAAAATAAATTTTACTCGATATTGTTTTGGCTGTTAAGAAATATAGTTTAACTTCATATGCCTTTTATTTGAAGGACTTAACATGGTGAAACCTCAATTTTTAGCCATTCCCAACATAGACGTCAAATATTAGCCCATGTAAAAAATTTCCATTTGACCTTAACCTTGTCGATTTCCAAAGGGATTAACACATATGGAAATGAACCATTTTGACATGAAAATTTCAAAATTTTCAAATCGGCTAATATTTGACATGCATATTGGAGATCGCTAAAAACTCAAGCTTCATTATGGTGACCCTAATAAAGAATTGTCAAATCAATTTTAAAAATTAATTTTACTCGATATTGTTTTAGCGTGGTAAGAAATATATTTTAACTTCATATGCCTTTTTTTCAAGGACGTAACATGGTGAAAACTCAATTTTTAGCCATTCCCAACATACACGTAAAATATTAGGCCAGGTAAAAAATTTCAATTTGACCATAAAACTTGTTTTCCAGGGGATTAACACCTATGGAAATGAACCATTTTGACATGAAAATTTCAAAATTTTCAAATCGGCTAATATTTGACATGCATATTGGAGATCTCTAAAAACTCAAGCTTCATTATGGTGACCCTAATAAAGAATTGTCAAATCAATTTTAAAAATCAATTTTACTCGATATTGTTTTAGCGTGGTAAGAAATATATTTTAACTTCATATGCCTTTTTTTCAAGGACTTAACATGGTGAAAACTCAATTTTTAGCCATTCCCAACATACACGTCAAATATCAGGCCGATGTAAAAAATTTCCATTTGACCATAAAACTTGTCGATTTCCAAAGGGATTAACACCTATGGAAATGAACCATTTTGACATGAAAATTTCAAAATTTTCAAATCAGCTAATATTTGATATGCATGTTGGAGATGGCTAAAAAGTCAAGTTTCATTATGGTAACCCCAATAAAGAATTGTCAAATCAAAATTAAAAATAAATTTTACTCGATATTGTTTTGGCTGTTAAGAAATATAGTTTAACTTCATATGCCTTTTATTTGAAGGACTTAACATGGTGAAACCTCAATTTTTAGCCATTCCCAACATAGACGTCAAATATTAGCCCATGTAAAAAATTTCCATTTGACCTTAACCTTGTCGATTTCCAAAGGGATTAACACATATGGAAATGAACCATTTTGACATGAAAATTTCAAAATTTTCAAATCGGCTAATATTTGACATGCATATTGGAGATCGCTAAAAACTCAAGCTTCATTATGGTGACCCTAATAAAGAATTGTCAAATCAATTTTAAAAATCAATTTTACTCGATATTGTTTTAGCGTGGTAAGAAATATATTTTAACTGCATATGCCTTTTTTCAAGGACTTAACATGGTGAAAACTCAATTTTTAGCCATTCCCAACATACACGTCAAATATCAGGCCAGGTAAAAAATTTCCATTTGACCATAAAACTTCTCGATTTCCAGTGGGATTAACACCTATGGAAATGAACCATTTTGACATGAAAATTTCAAAATTTTCAAATCAGCTAATATTTGATATGCATGTTGGAGATGGCTAAAAATTCAAGTTTCATTATGTTAACCCCAATAAAGAATTGTCAAATCAAAATTAAAAATAAATTTTACTCGATATTGTTTTGGCTGTTAAGAAATATAGTTTAACTTCATATGCCTTTTATTTGAAGGACTTAACATGGTGAAACCTCAATTTTTAGCCATTCCCAACATAGACGTCATATATTAGCCCATGTAAAAAATTTCCATTTGACCTTAACCTTGTCGATTTCCAAAGGGATTAACACATATGGAAATGAACCATTTTGACATGAAAATTTCAAAATTTTCAAATCGGCTAATATTTGACATGCATATTGGACATCGCTAAAAACTCAAGCTTCATTATGGTGACCCTAATAAAGAATTATCAAATCAATTTTAAAAATAAATTTTACTCGATATTGTTTTAGCGTGGTAAGAAATATATTTTAACTTCATATGCCTTTTTTTCAAGGACGTAACATGGTGAAAACTCAATTTTTAGCCATTCCCAACATACACGTAAAATATTAGGCCAGGTAAAAAATTTCAATTTGCCCATAAAACTTGTCGATTTCCAGTGGGATTAACACCTATGGAAATGAACCATTTTGACATGAAAATTTCAAAATTTTCAAATCGGCTAATATTTGACATGCATATTGGAGATGTCTAAAAACTCAAGCTTCATTATGGTGACCCTAATAAAGAATTGTCAAATCAATTTTAAAAATCAATTTTACTCGATATTGTTTTAGCGTGGTAAGAAATATATTTTAACTGCATATGCCTTTTTCCAAGGACTTAACATGATGAAAACTCAATTTTTAGCCATTCCCAACATACACGTCAAATATCGAGGCCGAGTAAAAAATTTCCATTTGACCATAAAACTTGTCGATTTCCGGGTGGGATTAACACCTATGGAAATGAACCATTTTGACATGAAAATTTCAAAATTTTCAAATCGGCTAATATTTGATATGCATGTTGGAGATGGCTAAAAAGTCAAGTTTCATTATGGTAACCCCAATAAAGAATTGTCAAATCAAAATTAAAAATAAATTTTACTCGATATTGTTTTGGCTGTTAAGAAATATAGTTTAACTTCATATGCGTTTTATTTGAAGGACTTAACATGGTGAAAACTCAATTTTTAGCCATTCCCAACATACACGTCAAATATCAGGCCAGGTAAAAAATTTCCATTTGACCATAAAACTTGTCGATTTCCAGTGGGATTAACACCTATGGAAATGAACCATTTTGACATGAAAATTTCAAAATTTTCAAATCAGCTAATATTTGATATGCATGTTGGAGATGGCTAAAAAGTCAAGTTTCATTATGGCAACCCCAATAAAGAATTGTCAAATCAAAATTAAAAATAAATTTTACTCGATATTGTTTTGGCTGTTAAGAAATATAGTTTAACTTCATATGCCTTTTATTTGAAGGACTTAACATGGTGAAACCTCAATTTTTAGCCATTCCCAACATAGACGTCAAATATTAGCCCATGTAAAAAATTTCCATTTGACCTTAACCTTGTCGATTTCCAAAGGGATTAACACATATGGAAATGAACCATTTTGACATGAAAATTTCAAAATTTTCAAATCGGCTAATATTTGACATGCATATTGGACATCGCTAAAGACTCAAGCTTCATTATGGTGACCCTAATAAAGAATTGTCAAATCAATTTTAAAAATCAATTTTACTCGATATTGTTTTAGCGTGGTAAGAAATATAGTTTAACTTCATATGCCTTTTATTTGAAGGACATAACATGGTGAAACCTCAATTTTTAGCCATTCCCAACATAGACGTCAAATATTAGCCCATGTAAAACATTTCCATTTGACCTTAACCTTGTCGATTTCCAAAGGGATTAACACATATAGAAATGAACCATTTGGACATGAAAATTTCAAAATTTTCAAAATGGCTAATATTTGACATGCATATTGGAGATCACTAAAAACTCAAGCTTCATTATGGTGACCCTAATAAAGAATTGTCAAATCAATTTTAAAAATTAATTTTACTCGATATTGTTTTAGCGTGGTAAGAAATATATATTAACTTCATATGCCTTTTTTTCAAGGACTTAACATGGTGAAAACTCAATTTTTAGCCATTCCCAACATACACGTAAAATATTAGGCCAGGTAAAAAATTTCAATTTGACCATAAAACTTGTCGATTTCCAGTGGGATTAACACCTAAGAAATGAACCAATTTGACATGAAAATTTCAAAATTTTCAAATCGGCTAATATTTGACAAGCATATTGGAGATCTCTAAAAACTCAAGCTTCATTATGGTGACCCTAATAAAGAATTGTCAAATCAATTTTAAAAATCAATTTTACTCGATATTGTTTTAGCGTGGTAAGAAATATATTTTAACTGCATATGCCTTTTTTCAAGGACTTAACATGGTGAAAACTCAATTTTTAGCCATTCCCAACATACACGTCAAATATTAGGCCATGTAAAAAATTTCCATTTGACTATAAAACTTGTAGATTTCCAGTGGGATTAACACCTATGGAAATGAACCATTTTGACATGAAAATTTCAAAATTTTCAAATCGGCTAATATTTGATATGCATGTTGGAGATGGCTAAAAAGTCAAGTTTCATTATGGTAACCCCAATAAAGAATTGTCAAATCAAAATTAAAAATAAATTTTACTCGATATTGTTTTGGCTGTTAAGAAATATAGTTTAACTTCATATGCGTTTTATTTGAAGGACTTAACATGGTGAAAACTCAATTTTTAGCAATTCCCAACATACACGTCAAATATTAGCCCAAGTAAAAAATTTCCAGAGGGATTTACACCTTTGGAAATGAACCATTTTTACATGAAAATTTCAAATATTTCAAATCAGCTAATATTTGACATGCATGTTGGAGATGGCTAAAAAGTCAAGTTTCATTATAGTGACCCTAATAAAGAATTGTCAAATCAATTTTAAAAATCAATTTTACTCGATATTGTTTTAGCGTGGTAAGAAATATATTTTAACTTCATATGCCTTTTTTTCAAGGACTTACCATGGTGAAAACTCAATTTTTAGCCATTCCCAACATACACGTCAAATATTAGGGCAGGTAAAAAATTTCCATTTGACCATAAAACTTGTCGATTTCCAGTGGGATTAACACCTATGGAAATGAACCATTTTGACATGAAAATTTCAAAATTTTCAAATCGGCTAATATTTGATATGCATGTTGGAGATGGCTAAAAAGTCAAGTTTCATTATGGTAACCCCAATAAAGAATTGTCAAATCAAAATTAAAAATAAATTTATTCGATATTGTTTTGGCGTGTTAAGAAATATAGTTTAACTTCATATGCCTTTGATTTGAAGGACATAACATGGTGAAACCTCAATTTTTAGCCATTCCCAACATAGACGTCAAATATTAGCCCATGTAAAACATTTCCATTTGACCTTAACCTTGTCGATTTCCAAAGGGATTAACACATATAGAAATGAACCATTTTGACATGAAAATTCCAAAATTTTCAAATTGGCTATTATTTGACATGCATATTGGAGATCGCTAAAAACTCAAGCTTTATTATGGTGAACTTAATAAAGAATTGTCAAATCAACTTTAAAAATAAATTTTACTCGATATTGTTTTGGCGTGTTAAGAAATATAGTTTAACTTCATATGCCTTTTATGTGAAGGACTTAACATGGTGAAAATTCAATTTTTAGCCATTCCCAACATACACGTCAAATATTAGGCCATGTGAAAAATTTCCATTTGACCATAAAACTTGTCGATTTCCAGAGGGATTAAGACCTATGGAAATGAACCATTTTGACATGAAAATTTCAAAATTTTCAAATCAGCTAATATTTGACATGCATGTTGGAGATGGTTAAAAAGTCAAGTTTCATTATGGTAACACCTATAAAGAATTGTCAAATCAATTTTAAATATCAATTTTACTCGATATTGTTTTAGTGTGTTAAGAAATATATTTTAACTTCATATGCCTTTTATTTGAAGGACTTAACATGGTGAAACCTCAATTTTTAGCCATTCCCAACATAGTCGTCAAATATTAGCCCATGTAAAAAATTTCCATTTGACCTTAACCTCGTCGATTCCAAAGGGATTAACAGATATGGAAATGAACTATTTTGGCATGAAAATTTAAAAATTCTCAAATCGGCTAATATTTGACATGCATGTTGGAGATGCCTAAAAAGTCAAGTTTCATTATGGTAACCCCAATAAAGAATTTTCAAATTAATTTTAAAAATAAATTTTACTCGATATTGTTTTGGCGTGTTAAGAAATATAGTTTAACTTCATGTGCCTTTTATTTGAAGGACTTAACATGGTGAAACCTCAATTTTAACCATTCCCAACATAGACGTCAAATATTAGCCCATGTGAAAAATTTCCATATGACCTATTTTAACTTCATATGCCTTTTTTCAAGGACTTAACATGGTGAAAACTCAATTTTTAGCCATTCCCAACATACACGTCAAATATTAGGCCAGGTAAAAAATTTCCATTTGACCATAAAACTTGTCGATTTCCAAGTGGGATTAACACCTATGGAAATGAACCATTTTGACATGAAAATTTCAAAATTTTCAAATCGGCTAATATTTGACATGCATGTTGGAGATGGCTAAAAAGTCATGTTTCATTATGGTAACCCCAATAAAGAATTGTAAAATCAAAATTAAAAATAAATTTTACTCGATATTGTTTTGGCGTGTTAAGAAATATAGTTTAACTTCATATGCCTTTTATGTTAAGGACTTAACATGGTGAAAATTCAATTTTTAGACATTCCCAACATATACGTCAAATATTAGGCCATGTGAAAAATTTCCATTTGACTATAAAACTTGTCGATTTCCAGAGGGATTAACACCTATGGAAATGAACCATTTTGACATGAAAATTTCAAAATTTTCAAATCAGCTAATATTTGACATGCATGTTGGAGATGGTTAAAAAGTCAAGTTTCATTATGGTAACCCCTATAAAGAATTGTCAAATCAATTTTAAATATCAATTTTACTCGATATTGTTTTAGTGTGTTAAGAAATATATTTTAACTTCATATGCCTTTTATTTGAAGGACTTAACATGGTGAAACCTCAATTTTTAGCCATTCCCAACATAGTCGTCAAATATTAGCCCATGTAAAAAATTTCCATTTGACCTTAACCTCGTCGATTCCAAAGGGATTAACACATATGGAAATGAACTATTTTGGCATGAAAATTTAAAAATTCTCAAATCGGCTAATATTTGACATGCATGTTGGAGATGGCTAAAAAGTCAAGTTTCATTATGGTAACCCCAATAACGAATTTTCAAATCAATTTTAAAAATAAATTTTACTCGATATTGTTTTGGCGTGTTAAGAAATATAGTTTAACTTCATATGCCTTTTATTTGAAGGACTTAACATGGTGAAACCTCAATTTTTAGCCATTCCCAACATAGACGTCAAATATTAGCCCATGTAAAAAATTTCCATTTGACCTTAACCTTGTCGATTTCCAAAGGGATTAACACATATGGAAATGAACCATTTTGACATGAAAATTTCAAAAGTTTCAAATCGGCTAATATTTGACATGCATATAGGACATCGCTAAAAACTCAAGCTTCATTATGGTGACCCTAATAAAGAATTGTCAAATCAATTTTAAAAATCAATTTTACTCGATATTGTTTTAGCGTGGTAAGAAATATATTTTAACTTCATATGCCTTTTATTTGAAGGACTTAACATGGTGAAAACTCAATTTTTAGCCATTCCCAACATACACGTCAAATATTAGCCCAAGTAAAAAATTTCCAGAGGGATTTACACCTTTGGAAATGAACCATTTTTACATGAAAATTTCAAAATTTTCAAATCAGCTAATATTTGACATGCATGTTGGAGATAGCTAAAAATTTAAGTTTCATTATGGTAACCCCAATAAAGAATTGTCAAATCAAAATTAAAAATAAATTTTACGCGATATTGTTTTGGCGTGTTAAGAAATATAGTTTAACTTCATATGCCTTTTATGTGAAGGACTTAACATGGTGAAAGTTCAATTTTTAGACATACCCAACATACACGTCAAATATTAGGCCATGTGAAAAATTTCCATTTGACCATAAAACTTGTCGATTTCCAGAGGGATTAACACCTATGGAAATGAACCATTTTGACATGAAAATTTCAAAATTTTCAAATCGGCTAATATTTGACATGCATGTTGGAGATGGTTAAAAAGTCAAGTTTCATTATGGTAACCCCTATAAAGAATTGTCAAATCAATTTTAAATATCAATTTTACTCGATATTGTTTTAGTGTGTTAAGAAATATATTTTAACTTCATATGCCTTTTATTTGAAAGACTTAACATGGTGAAACCTCAATTTTTAGCCATTCCCAACATAGTCGTCAAATATTAGCCCATGTAAAAAATTTCCATTTGACCTTAACCTCGTCGATTCCAAAGGGATTAACACATATGGAAATGAACTATTTTGGCATGAAAATTTAAAAATTCTCAAATCGGCTAATATTTGACATGCATGTTGGAGATGGCTAAAAAGTCAAGTTTCATTATGGTAACCCCAATAAAGAATTTTCAAATTAATTTTAAAAATAAATTTTACTCGATATTGTTTTGGCGTGTTAAGAAATATAGTTTAACTTCATATGCCTTTTATTTGAAGGACTTAACATGGTGAAACCTCAATTTTAACCATTCCCAACATAGACGTCAAATATTAGCCCATGTAAAAAATTTCCATTTGACCTATTTTAACTTCATATGCCTTTTTTCAAGGACTTAACATGGTGAAAACTCAATTTTTAGCCATTCCCAACATACACGTCAAATATTAGGCCAGGTAAAAAATTTCCATTTGACCATAAAACTTGTCGATTTCCAATGGGATTAACACCTATGGAAATGAACCATTTTGACATGAAAATTTCAAAATTTTCAAATCGGCTAATATTTGACATGCATGTTGGAGATGGCTAAAAAGTCATGTTTCATTATGGTAACCCCAATAAAGAATTGTAAAATCAAAATTAAAAATAAATTTTACTCGATATTGTTTTGGCGTGTTAAGAAATATAGTTTAACTTCATATTCCTTTTATGTTAAGGACTTAACATGGTGAAAATTAAATTTTTAGACATTCCCAACATATACGTCAAATATTAGGCCATGTGAAAAATTTCCATTTGACTATAAAACTTGTCGATTTCCAGAGGGATTAACACCTTTGGAAATGAACCATTTTGACATGAAAATTTCAAAATTTTCAAATAGGCTAATATTTGACATGCATGTTGGAGATGGTTAAAAAGTCAAGTTTCATTATGGTAACCCCTATAAAGAATTGTCAAATCAATTTTAAATATCAATTTTACTCGATATTGTTTTAGTGTGTTAAGAAATATATTTTAACTTCATATGCCTTTTATTTGAAGGACTTAACATGGTGAAACCTCAATTTTTAGCCATTCCCAACATAGTCGTCAAATATTAGCCCATGTAAAAAATTTCAATTTGACCTTAACCTCGTCGATTCCAAAGGGATTAACACATATGGAAATGAACTATTTTGGAATGAAAATTTAAAAATTCTCAAATCGGCTAATATTTGACATGCATGTTGGAGATGGCTAAAAAGTCAAGTTTCATTATGGTAACCCCAATAACGAATTTTCAAATCAATTTTAAAAATAAATTTTACTCGATATTGTTTTGGCGTGTTAAGAAATATAGTTTAACTTCATATGCCTTTTATTTGAAGGACTTAACATGGTGAAACCTCAATTTTTAGCCATTCCCAACATAGACGTCAAATATTAGCCCATGTAAAAAATTTCCATTTGACCTTAACCTTGTCGATTTCCAAAGGGATTAACACATATGGAAATGAACCATTTTGACATGAAAATTTCAAAATTTTCAAATCGGCTAATATTTGACATGCATATAGGACATCGCTAAAAACTCAAGCTTCATTATGGTGACCCTAATAAAGAATTGTCAAATCAATTTTAAAAATCAATTTTACTCGATATTGTTTTAGCGTGGTAAGAAATATATTTTAACTTCATATGCCTTTTATTTGAAGGACTTAACATGGTGAAAACTCAATTTTTAGCCATTCCCAACATACACGTCAAATATTAGCCCAAGTAAAAAATTTCTTCAGAGGGATTTACACCTTTGGAAATGAACCATTTTTACATGAAAATTTCAAAATTTTCAAATCGGCTAATATTTGACATGCATGTTGGAGATAGCTAAAAATTTAAGTTTCATTATGGTAACCCCAATAAAGAATTGTCAAATCAAAATTAAAAATAAATTTTACGCGATATTGTTTTGGCGTGTTAAGAAATATAGTTTAACTTCATATGCCTTTTATGTGAAGGACTTAACATGGTGAAAATTAAATTTTTAGACATTCCCAACATATACGTCAAATATTAGGCCATGTGAAAAATTTCCATTTGACTATAAAACTTGTCGATTTCCAGAGGGATTAACACCTTTGGAAATGAACCATTTTGACATGAAAATTTCAAAATTTTCAAATCAGCTAATATTTGACATGCATGTTGGAGATGGTTAAAAAGTCAAGTTTCATTATGGTAACCCCTATAAAGAATTGTCAAATCAATTTTAAATATCAATTTTACTCGATATTGTTTTAGTGTGTTAAGAAATATATTTTAACTTCATATGCCTTTTATTTGAAGGACTTAACATGGTGAAACCTCAATTTTTAGCCATTCCCAACATAGTCGTCAAATATTAGCCCATGTAAAAAATTTCAATTTGACCTTAACCTCGTCGATTCCAAAGGGATTAACACATATGGAAATGAACTATTTTGGAATGAAAATTTAAAAATTCTCAAATCGGCTAATATTTGACATGCATGTTGGAGATGGCTAAAAAGTCAAGTTTCATTATGGTAACCCCAATAACGAATTTTCAAATCAATTTTAAAAATAAATTTTACTCGATATTGTTTTGGCGTGTTAAGAAATATAGTTTAACTTCATATGCCTTTTATTTGAAGGACTTAACATGGTGAAACCTCAATTTTTAGCCATTTCCAACATAGACGTCAAATATTAGCCCATGTAAAAAATTTCCATTTGACCTTAACCTTGTCGATTTCCAAAGGGATTAACACATATGGAAATGAACCATTTTTAAATGAAAATTTCAAAATTTTCAAATCGGCTAATATTTGACATGCATATTGGACATCGCTAAAAACTCAAGCTTCATTATGGTGACCCTAATAAAGAATTGTCAAATCAATTTTAAAAATCAATTTTACTCGATATTGTTTTAGCGTGGTAAGAAATATATTTTAACTTCATATGCCTTTTATTTGAAGGACTTAACATGGTGAAAACTCAATTTTTAGCCATTCCCAACATACACGTCAAATATTAGCCCAAGTAAAAAATTTCCAGAGGGATTTACACCTTTGGAAATGAACCATTTTTACATGAAAATTTCAAAATTTTCAAATCAGCTAATATTTGACATGCATGTTGGAGATGGCTAAAAAGTCAAGTTTCATTATAGTGACCCTAATAAAGAATTGTCAAATCAATTTTAAAAATCAATTTTACTCGATATTGTTTTAGCGTGGTAAGAAATATATTTTAACTTCATATGCCTTTTTTTCAAGGACTTAACATAGTGAAACCTCAATTTTTAGCCATTCCCAACATACACGTCAAATATTAGGCCAGGTAAAAAGTTTCCATTTGACCATAAAACTTGTCGATTTCCAGTGGGATTAACACCTATGGAAATGAACCATTTTGACATGAAAATTTCAAAATTTTCAAATCAGCTAATCTTTGATATGCATGTTGGAGATGGCTAAAAAGTCAAGTTTCATTATGGTAACCCCAATAAAGAATTGTCAAATCAAAATTAAAAATAAATTTATTCGATATTGTTTTGGCGTGTTAAGAAATATAGTTTAACTTCATATGCCTTTTATTTGAAGGACATAACATGGTGAAACCTTAATTTTTAGCCATTCCCAACATAGACGTCAAATATTAGCCCATGTAAAACATTTCCATTTGACCTTAACCTTGTCGATTTCCAAAGGGATTAACACATATGGAAATGAACCATTTTGACATGAAAATTTCAAAATTTTCAAATCGGCTAATATTTGACATGCATGTTGGAGATGGCTAAAAAGTCATGTTTCATTATGGTAACCCCAATAAAGAATTGTAAAATCAAAATTAAAAATAAATTTTACTCGATATTGTTTTGGCGTGTTAAGAAATATAGTTTAACTTCATATGCCTTTTATGTGAAGGACTTAACATGGTGAAAATTCAATTTTTAGACATTCCCAACATACACGTCAAATATTAGGCCATGTGAAAAATTTCCATTTGACCATAAAACTTGTCGATTTCTAGAGGGATTAACACCTATGGAAATGAACCATTTTGACATGAAAATTTCAAAATTTTCAAATCAGCTAATATTTGACATGCATGTTGGAGATGGTTAAAAAGTCAAGTTTCATTATGGTAACCCCTATAAAGAATTGTCAAATCAATTTTAAATATCAATTTTACTCGATATTGTTTTAGTGTGTTAAGAAATATATTTTAACTTCATATGCCTTTTATTTGAAGGACTTAACATGGTGAAACCTCAATTTTTAGCCATTCCCAACATAGTCGTCAAATATTAGCCCATGTAAAAAATTTCAATTTGACCTTAACCTCGTCGATTCCAAAGGGATTAACACATATGGAAATGAACTATTTTGGAATGAAAATTTAAAAATTCTCAAATCGGCTAATATTTGACATGCATGTTGGAGATGGCTAAAAAGTCAAGTTTCATTATGGTAACCCCAATAACGAATTTTCAAATCAATTTTAAAAATAAATTTTACTCGATATTGTTTTGGCGTGTTAAGAAATATAGTTTAACTTCATATGCCTTTTATTTGAAGGACTTAACATGGTGAAACCTCAATTTTTAGCCATTCCCAACATAGACGTCAAATATTAGCCCATGTAAAAAATTTCCATTTGACCTTAACCTTGTCGATTTCCAAAGGGATTAACACATATGGAAATGAACCATTTTTACATGAAAATTTCAAAATTTTCAAATCGGCTAATATTTGACATGCATATTGGACATCGCTAAAAACTCAAGCTTCATTATGGTGACCCTAATAAAGAATTGTCAAATCAATTTTAAAAATCAATTTTACTCGATATTGTTTTAGCGTGGTAAGAAATATATTTTAACTTCATATGCCTTTTATTTGAAGGACTTAACATGGTGAAAACTCAATTTTTAGCCATTCCCAACATACACGTCAAATATTAGCCCAAGTAAAAAATTTCCAGAGGGATTTACACCTTTGGAAATGAACCATTTTGACATGAAAATTTCAAAATTTTCAAATCAGCTAATATTTGACATGCATGTTGGAGATGGCTAAAAAGTCAAGTTTCATTATAGTGACCCTAATAAAGAATTGTCAAATCAATTTTAAAAATCAATTTTACTCGATATTGTTTTAGCGTGGTAAGAAATATATTTTAACTTCATATGCCTTTTTTTCAAGGACTTAACATAGTGAAAACTCAATTTTTAGCCATTCCCAACATACACGTCAAATATTAGGCCAGGTAAAAAGTTTCCATTTGACCATAAAACTTGTCGATTTCCAGTGGGATTAACACCTATGGAAATGAACCATTTTGACATGAAAATTTCAAAATTTTCAAATCAGCTAATCTTTGATATGCATGTTGGAGATGGCTAAAAAGTCAAGTTTCATTATGGTAACCCCAATAAAGAATTGTCAAATCAAAATTAAAAATAAATTTATTCGATATTGTTTTGGCGTGTTAAGAAATATAGTTTAACTTCATATGCCTTTTATTTGAAGGACATAACATGGTGAAACCTTAATTTTTAGCCATTCCCAACATAGACGTCAAATATTAGCCCATGTAAAACATTTCCATTTGACCTTAACCTTGTCGATTTCCAAAGGGATTAACACATATAGAAATGAACCATTTTGACATGAAAATTTCAAAATTTTCAAATTGGCTAATATTTGACATGCATATTGGAGATCGCTAAAAACTCAAGCTTCATTATGGTGAACTTAATAAAGAATTGTCAAATCAACTTTAAAAATAAATTTTAGTCGATATTGTTTTGGCATGTTAAGAAATATAATTTAACTTCATATGCCTTTTATTTGAAGGACTTAACATGGTGAAAACTCAATTTTTAGCCATTCCCAACATACACGTCAAATATTATGCCATGTGAAAAATTTCCATTTGACCATAAAACTTGTCGATTTCCGGGGGATTAACACTTATGGAAATGAACCATTTTGACATGAAAATTTCAAAATTTTCAAATCAGCTAATATTTGACATGCATGTTGGAGATGGCTAAAAAGTCAAGTTTCATTATGGTAACCCCAATAAAGAATTGTCAAATCAATTTTAAATATCAATTTTACTCGATATTGTTTTGGCTTTTAAGAAATATAGTTTAACTTCATATGCCTTTTATTTGAAGGACTTAACATGGTGAAACCTCAATTTTTAGCCATTCCCAACATAGACGTCAAATATTAGGCCATGTAAAAAATTTCCATTTGACCTTAACCTTGTCGATTTCCAAAGGGATTAACACATATGGAAATGAACCATTTTGACATGAAAATTTCAAAATTTTCAAATCAGCTAATATTTGACATGCATGTTGGAGATGGCTAAAAAGTCATGTTTCATTATGGTAACCCCAATAAAGAATTGTAAAATCAAAATTAAAAATAAATTTTACTCGATATTGTTTTGGCGTGTTAAGAAATATAGTTTAACTTCATATGCCTTTTATGTGAAGGACTTAACATGGTGAAAATTCAATTTTTAGACATTCCCAACATACACGTCAAATATTAGGCCATGTGAAAAATTTCCATTTGACCATAAAAGTTGTCGATTTCAGGAGGGATTAACACCTATGGAAATGAACCATTTTGACATGAAAATTTCAAAATTTTCAAATAGGCTAATATTTGACATGCATGTTGGAGATGGTTAAAAAGTCAAGTTTCATTATGGTAACCCCTATAAAGAATTGTCAAATCAATTTTAAATATCAATTTTACTCGATATTGTTTTAGTGTGTTAAGAAATATATTTTAACTTCATATGCCTTTTATTTGAAGGACTTAACATGGTGAAACCTCAATTTTTAGCCATTCCCAACATAGTCGTCAAATATTAGCCCATGTAAAAAATTTCCATTTGACCTTAACCTCGTCGATTCCAAAGGGATTAACACATATGGAAATGAACTATTTTGGAATGAAAATTTAAAAATTCTCAAATCGGCTAATATTTGACATGCATGTTGGAGATGGCTAAAAAGTCAAGTTTCATTATGGTAACCCCAATAACGAATTTTCAAATCAATTTTAAAAATAAATTTTACTCGATATTGTTTTGGCGTGTTAAGAAATATAGTTTAACTTCATATGCCTTTTATTTGAAGGACTTAACATGGTGAAACCTCAATTTTAACCATTCCCAACATAGATGTCAAATATTAGCCCATGTAAAAAATTTCCATTTGACCTTAACCTTGTCGATTTCCAAAGGGATTAACACATATGGAAATGAACCATTTTGGCATGAAAATTTCAAAATTTTCAAATCGGCTAATATGTGACATGCATATTGGAGATCGCTAGAAACTCAAGCTTCATTATGGTGACCCTAATAAAATATTGTCAAATCAATTTTAAAAATCAATTTTACTCGATATTGTTTTAGCGTGGTAAGAAATATATTTTAACTTCATATGCCTTTAATTACAAGGACTTAACATGGTGAAAACTCAATTATTAGCCATTCCCAACATACACGTCAAATATTAGGCCAGGTAAAAAATTTACATTTGACCATAAAACTTGTCCATTTCCAAAGAGATTAACACCTATAGAAATGAACCATTTTGACATGAAAATTTCAAAATTTTCAAATCGGCTAATATTTGACATGCATGTTGGAGATGGTTAAAAAGTCAAGTTTCATTATGGTAACCCCTATAAAGAATTGTCAAATCAATTTTAAATATCAATTTTACTCGATATTGTTTTAGTGTGTTAAGAAATATATTTTAACTTCATATGCCTTTTATTTGAAGGACTTAACATGGTGAAACCTCAATTTTTAGCCATTCCCAACATAGACGTCAAATATTAGCCCATGTAAAAAATTTCCATTTGACCTTAACCTTGTCGATTTCCAAAGGGATTAACACATTTGGAAATGAACCATTTTTACATGAAAATTTCAAAATTTTCAAATCAGCTAATATTTGACATGCATGTTGGAGATGGCTAAAAAGTCAAGTTTCATTATGGTAACCCCAATAAAGAATTGTCAAATCAAAATTAAAAATCAATTTTACTCGATATTGTTTTGGCGTGTCAAGAAATATAGTTTAACTTCATATGCCTTTTATGTGAAGGACTTAACATGGTGAAAATTCAATTTTTAGACATTCCCAACATATACGTCAAATATTAGGCCATGTGAAAAATTTCCATTTGACTATAAAACTTGTCGATTTCTAGAGGGATTAACATCTATGGAAATGAACCATTTTGACATGAAAATTTCAAAATTTTCAAATCAGCTAATATTTGACATGCATGTTGGAGATGGTTAAAAAGTCAAGTTTCATTATGGTAACCCCTATAAAGAATTGTCAAATCAATTTTAAATATCAATTTCACTCGATATTGTTTTAGTGTGTTAAGAAATATATTTTAACTTCATATGCCTTTTATTTGAAGGACTTAACATGGTGAAACCTCAATTTTTAGCCATTCCCAACATAGACGTCAAATATTAGCCCATGTAAAAAATTTCCATTTGACCTTAACCTTGTCGATTTCCAAAGGGATTAACACATATGGAAATGAACCATTTTTACATGAAAATTTCAAAATTTTCAAATCAGCTAATATTTGACATGCATGTTGGAGATGGCTAAAAAGTGAAGTTTCATTATGGTAACCGCAATAAAGAATTGTCAAATCAAAATTAAAAATCAATTTTACTCGATATTGTTTTGGCGTGTCAAGAAATATAGTTTAACTTCATATGCCTTTTATGTGAAGGACTTAACATGGTGAAAATTCAATTTTTAGACATTCCCAACATATACGTCAAATATTAGGCCATGTGAAAAATTTCCATTTGACTATAAAACTTGTCGATTTCTAGAGGGATTAACACCTATGGAAATGAACCATTTTGACATGAAAATTTCAAAATTTTCAAATCAGCTAATATTTGACATGCATGTTGGAGATGGCTAAAAAGTCATGTTTCATTATGGTAACCCCAATAAAGAATTGTAAAATCAAAATTAAAAATAAATTTTACTCGATATTGTTTTGGCGTGTTAAGAAATATAGTTTAACTTCATATGCCTTTTATGTGAAGGACTTAACATGGTGAAAATTCAATTTTTAGACATTCCCAACATACACGTCAAATATTAGGCCATGTGAAAAATTTCCATTTGACCATAAAACTTGTCGATTTCCGAGGGAGTAACACCTATGGAAATGAACCATTTTGACATGAAAATTTCAAAATTTTCAAATCGGCTAATATTTGACATGCATGTTGGAGATGGTTAAAAAGTCAAGTTTCATTATGGTAACCCCTATAAAGAATTGTCAAATCAATTTTAAATATCAATTTTACTCGATATTGTTTTAGTGTGTTAAGAAATATATTTTAACTTCATATGCCTTTTATTTGAAGGACTTAACATGGTGAAACCTCAATTTTTAGCCATTCCCAACATAGTCGTCAAATATTAGCCCATGTAAAAAATTTCCATTTGACCTTAACCTCGTCGATTCCAAAGGGATTAACACATATGGAAATGAACTATTTTGGAATGAAAATTTCAAAATTTTCAAATCAGCTAATATTTGACATGCATGTTGGAGATGGCTAAAAAGTCATGTTTCATTATGGTAACCCCAATAAAGAATTGTAAAATCAAAATTAAAAATAAATTTTACTCGATATTGTTTTGGCGTGTTAAGAAATATAGTTTAACTTCATATGCCTTTTATGTGAAGGACTTAACATGGTGAAAATTCAATTTTTAGACATTCCCAACATACACGTCAAATATTAGGCCATGTGAAAAATTTCCATTTGACCATAAAACTTGTCGATTTCCGGAGGGATTAACACCTATGGAAATGAACCATTTTGACATGAAAATTTCAAAATTTTCAAATCAGCTAATATTTGACATGCATGTTGGAGATGGTTAAAAAGTCAAGTTTCATTATGGTAACCCCTATAAAGAATTGTCAAATCAATTTTAAATATCAATATTACTCGATATTGTTTTAGTGTGTTAAGAAATATATTTTAACTTCATATGCCATTTATTTGAAGGACTTAACATGGTGAAACCTCAATTTTTAGACATTCCCAACATAGTCGTCAAATATTAGCCCATGTAAAAAATTTCCATTTGACCTTAACCTCGTCGATTCCAAAGGGATTAACACATATGGAAATGAACTATTTTGGAATGAAAATTTAAAAATTCTCAAATCGGCTAATATTTGACATGCATGTTGGAGATGGTTAAAAAGTCAAGTTTCATTATGGTAACCCCTATAAAGAATTGTCAAATCAATTTTAAATATCAATATTACTCGATATTGTTTTAGTGTGTTAAGAAATATATTTTAACTTCATATGCCATTTATTTGAAGGACTTAACATGGTGAAACCTCAATTTTTAGACATTCCCAACATAGTCGTCAAATATTAGCCCATGTAAAAAATTTCCATTTGACCTTAACCTCGTCGATTCCAAAGGGATTAACACATATGGAAATGAACTATTTTGGAATGAAAATTTAAAAATTCTCAAATCGGCTAATATTTGACATGCATGTTGGAGATGGCTAAAAAGTCAAGTTTCATTATGGTAACCCCTATAACGAATTTTCAAATCAATTTTAAAAATAAATTTTACTCGATATTGTTTTGGCGTGTCAAGAAATATAGTTTAACTTCATATGCCTTTTATGTGAAGGACTTAACATGGTGAAAATTCAATTTTTAGACATTCCCAACATATACGTCAAATATTAGGCCATGTGAAAAATTTCCATTTGACTATAAAACTTGTCGATTTCTAGAGGGATTAACATCTATGGAAATGAACCATTTTGACATGAAAATTTCAAAATTTTCAAATCGGCTAATATTTGACATGCATGTTGGAGATGGTTAAAAAGTCAAGTTTCATTATGGTAACCCCTATAAAGAATTGTCAAATCAATTTTAAATATCAATTTCACTCGATATTGTTTTAGTGTGTTAAGAAATATATTTTAACTTCATATGCCTTTTATTTGAAGGACTTAACATGGTGAAACCTCAATTTTTAGCCATTCCCAACATAGACGTCAAATATTAGCCCATGTAAAAAATTTCCATTTGACCTTAACCTTGTCGATTTCCAAAGGGATTAACACATATGGAAATGAACCATTTTTACATGAAAATTTCAAAATTTTCAAATCAGCTAATATTTGACATGCATGTTGGAGATGGCTAAAAAGTCAAGTTTCATTATGGTAACCGCAATAAAGAATTGTCAAATCAAAATTAAAAATCAATTTTACTCGATATTGTTTTGGCGTGTCAAGAAATATAGTTTAACTTCATATGCCTTTTATGTGAAGGACTTAACATGGTGAAAATTCAATTTTTAGACATTCCCAACATATACGTCAAATATTAGGCCATGTGAAAAATTTCCATTTGACTATAAAACTTGTCGATTTCTAGAGGGATTAACACCTATGGAAATGAACCATTTTGACATGAAAATTTCAAAATTTTCAAATCGGCTAATATTTGACATGCATGTTGGAGATGGCTAAAAAGTCATGTTTCATTATGGTAACCCCAATAAAGAATTGTAAAATCAAAATTAAAAATAAATTTTACTCGATATTGTTTTGGCGTGTTAAGAAATATAGTTTAACTTCATATGCCTTTTATGTGAAGGACTTAACATGGTGAAAATTCAATTTTTAGACATTCCCAACATATACGTCAAATATTAGGCCATGTGAAAAATTTCCATTTGACTATAAAACTTGTCGATTTCTAGAGGGATTAACATCTATGGAAATGAACCATTTTGACATGAAAATTTCAAAATTTTCAAATCGGCTAATATTTGACATGCATGTTGGAGATGGTTAAAAAGTCAAGTTTCATTATGGTAACCCCTATAAAGAATTGTCAAATCAATTTTAAATATCAATTTCACTCGATATTGTTTTAGTGTGTTAAGAAATATATTTTAACTTCATATGCCTTTTATTTGAAGGACTTAACATGGTGAAACCTCAATTTTTAGCCATTCCCAACATAGACGTCAAATATTAGCCCATGTAAAAAATTTCCATTTGACCTTAACCTTGTCGATTTCCAAAGGGATTAACACATATGGAAATGAACCATTTTTACATGAAAATTTCAAAATTTTCAAATCAGCTAATATTTGACATGCATGTTGGAGATGGCTAAAAAGTGAAGTTTCATTATGGTAACCGCAATAAAGAATTGTCAAATCAAAATTAAAAATCAATTTTACTCGATATTGTTTTGGCGTGTCAAGAAATATAGTTTAACTTCATATGCCTTTTATGTGAAGGACTTAACATGGTGAAAATTCAATTTTTAGACATTCCCAACATATACGTCAAATATTAGGCCATGTGAAAAATTTCCATTTGACTATAAAACTTGTCGATTTCTAGGGGGATTAACACCTATGGAAATGAACCATTTTGACATGAAAATTTCAAAATTTTCAAATCGGCTAATATTTGACATGCATGTTGGAGATGGCTAAAAAGTCATGTTTCATTATGGTAACCCCAATAAAGAATTGTAAAATCAAAATTAAAAATAAATTTTACTCGATATTGTTTTGGCGTGTTAAGAAATATAGTTTAACTTCATATGCCTTTTATGTGAAGGACTTAACATGGTGAAAATTCAATTTTTAGACATTCCCAACATACACGTCAAATATTAGGCCATGTGAAAAATTTCCATTTGACCATAAAACTTGTCGATTTCCGAGAGGGAGTAACACCTATGGAAATGAACCATTTTGACATGAAAATTTCAAAATTTTCAAATCGGCTAATATTTGACATGCATGTTGGAGATGGTTAAAAAGTCAAGTTTCATTATGGTAACCCCTATAAAGAATTGTCAAATCAATTTTAAATATCAATTTTACTCGATATTGTTTTAGTGTGTTAAGAAATATATTTTAACTTCATATGCCTTTTATTTGAAGGACTTAACATGGTGAAACCTCAATTTTTAGCCATTCCCAACATAGTCGTCAAATATTAGCCCATGTAAAAAATTTCCATTTGACCTTAACCTCGTCGATTCCAAAGGGATTAACACATATGGAAATGAACTATTTTGGAATGAAAATTTCAAAATTTTCAAATCAGCTAATATTTGACATGCATGTTGGAGATGGCTAAAAAGTCATGTTTCATTATGGTAACCCCAATAAAGAATTGTAAAATCAAAATTAAAAATAAATTTTACTCGATATTGTTTTGGCGTGTTAAGAAATATAGTTTAACTTCATATGCCTTTTATGTGAAGGACTTAACATGGTGAAAATTCAATTTTTAGACATTCCCAACATACACGTCAAATATTAGGCCATGTGAAAAATTTCCATTTGACCATAAAACTTGTCGATTTCCAGAGGGATTAACACCTATGGAAATGAACCATTTTGACATGAAAATTTCAAAATTTTCAAATCAGCTAATATTTGACATGCATGTTGGAGATGGTTAAAAAGTCAAGTTTCATTATGGTAACCCCTATAAAGAATTGTCAAATCAATTTTAAATATCAATATTACTCGATATTGTTTTAGTGTGTTAAGAAATATATTTTAACTTCATATGCCATTTATTTGAAGGACTTAACATGGTGAAACCTCAATTTTTAGACATTCCCAACATAGTCGTCAAATATTAGCCCATGTAAAAAATTTCCATTTGACCTTAACCTCGTCGATTCCAAAGGGATTAACACATATGGAAATGAACTATTTTGGAATGAAAATTTAAAAATTCTCAAATCGGCTAATATTTGACATGCATGTTGGAGATGGCTAAAAAGTCAAGTTTCATTATGGTAACCCCTATAACGAATTTTCAAATCAATTTTAAAAATAAATTTTACTCGATATTGTTTTGGCGTGTCAAGAAATATAGTTTAACTTCATATGCCTTTTATGTGAAGGACTTAACATGGTGAAAATTCAATTTTTAGACATTCCCAACATATACGTCAAATATTAGGCCATGTGAAAAATTTCCATTTGACTATAAAACTTGTCGATTTCTAGAGGGATTAACATCTATGGAAATGAACCATTTTGACATGAAAATTTCAAAATTTTCAAATCGGCTAATATTTGACATGCATGTTGGAGATGGTTAAAAAGTCAAGTTTCATTATGGTAACCCCTATAAAGAATTGTCAAATCAATTTTAAATATCAATTTCACTCGATATTGTTTTAGTGTGTTAAGAAATATATTTTAACTTCATATGCCTTTTATTTGAAGGACTTAACATGGTGAAACCTCAATTTTTAGCCATTCCCAACATAGACGTCAAATATTAGCCCATGTAAAAAATTTCCATTTGACCTTAACCTTGTCGATTTCCAAAGGGATTAACACATATGGAAATGAACCATTTTTACATGAAAATTTCAAAATTTTCAAATCAGCTAATATTTGACATGCATGTTGGAGATGGCTAAAAAGTCAAGTTTCATTATGGTAACCGCAATAAAGAATTGTCAAATCAAAATTAAAAATCAATTTTACTCGATATTGTTTTGGCGTGTCAAGAAATATAGTTTAACTTCATATGCCTTTTATGTGAAGGACTTAACATGGTGAAAATTCAATTTTTAGACATTCCCAACATATACGTCAAATATTAGGCCATGTGAAAAATTTCCATTTGACTATAAAACTTGTCGATTTCTAGAGGGATTAACACCTATGGAAATGAACCATTTTGACATGAAAATTTCAAAATTTTCAAATCGGCTAATATTTGACATGCATGTTGGAGATGGCTAAAAAGTCATGTTTCATTATGGTAACCCCAATAAAGAATTGTAAAATCAAAATTAAAAATAAATTTTACTCGATATTGTTTTGGCGTGTTAAGAAATATAGTTTAACTTCATATGCCTTTTATGTGAAGGACTTAACATGGTGAAAATTCAATTTTTAGACATTCCCAACATACACGTCAAATATTAGGCCATGTGAAAAATTTCCATTTGACCATAAAACTTGTCGATTTCCGGAGGAGTAACACCTATGGAAATGAACCATTTTGACATGAAAATTTCAAAATTTTCAAATCAGCTAATATTTGACATGCATGTTGGAGATGGTTAAAAAGTCAAGTTTCATTATGGTAACCCCTATAAAGAATTGTCAAATCAATTTTAAATATCAATTTTACTCGATATTGTTTTAGTGTGTTAAGAAATATATTTTAACTTCATATGCCTTTTATTTGAAGGACTTAACATGGTGAAACCTCAATTTTTAGCCATTCCCAACATAGTCGTCAAATATTAGCCCATGTAAAAAATTTCCATTTGACCTTAACCTCGTCGATTCCAAAGGGATTAACACATATGGAAATGAACTATTTTGGAATGAAAATTTCAAAATTTTCAAATCAGCTAATATTTGACATGCATGTTGGAGATGGCTAAAAAGTCATGTTTCATTATGGTAACCCCAATAAAGAATTGTAAAATCAAAATTAAAAATAAATTTTACTCGATATTGTTTTGGCGTGTTAAGAAATATAGTTTAACTTCATATGCCTTTTATGTGAAGGACTTAACATGGTGAAAATTCAATTTTTAGACATTCCCAACATACACGTCAAATATTAGGCCATGTGAAAAATTTCCATTTGACCATAAAACTTGTCGATTTCAGAGGGATTAACACCTATGGAAATGAACCATTTTGACATGAAAATTTCAAAATTTTCAAATCAGCTAATATTTGACATGCATGTTGGAGATGGTTAAAAAGTCAAGTTTCATTATGGTAACCCCTATAAAGAATTGTCAAATCAATTTTAAATATCAATATTACTCGATATTGTTTTAGTGTGTTAAGAAATATATTTTAACTTCATATGCCATTTATTTGAAGGACTTAACATGGTGAAACCTCAATTTTTAGACATTCCCAACATAGTCGTCAAATATTAGCCCATGTAAAAAATTTCCATTTGACCTTAACCTCGTCGATTCCAAAGGGATTAACACATATGGAAATGAACTATTTTGGAATGAAAATTTAAAAATTCTCAAATCGGCTAATATTTGACATGCATGTTGGAGATGGCTAAAAAGTCAAGTTTCATTATGGTAACCCCTATAACGAATTTTCAAATCAATTTTAAAAATAAATTTTACTCGATATTGTTTTGGCGTGTTAAGAAATATAGTTTAACTTCATATGCCTTTTATTTGAAGGACTTAACATGGTGAAACCTCAATTTTAACCATTCCCAACATAGACGTCAAATATTAGCCCATGTAAAAAATTTCCATTTGACCTTAACCTTGTCGATTTCCAAAGGGATTAACACATATGGAAATGAACCATTTTGGCATGAAAATTTCAAAATTTTCAAATCGGCTAATATGTGACATGCATATTGGAGATCGCTAGAAACTCAAGCTTCATTATGGTGACCCTAATAAAATATTGTCAAATCAATTTTAAAAATCAATTTTACTCGATATTGTTTTAGCGTGGTAAGAAATATATTTTAACTTCATATGCCTTTAATTTCAAGGACTTAACATGGTGAAAACTCAATTTTTAGCCATTCCCAACATACACGTCAAATATTAGGCCAGGTAAAAAATTTACATTTGACCATAAAACTTGTCCATTTCCAAAGAGATTAACACCTATAGAAATGAACCATTTTGACATGAAAATTTCAAAATTTTCAAATCAGCTAATATTTGACATGCATGTTGGAGATGGTTAAAAAGTCAAGTTTCATTATGGTAACCCCTATAAAGAATTGTCAAATCAATTTTAAATATCAATTTTACTCGATATTGTTTTAGTGTGTTAAGAAATATATTTTAACTTCATATGCCTTTTATTTGAAGGACTTAACATGGTGAAACCTCAATTTTTAGCCATTCCCAACATAGACGTCAAATATTAGCCCATGTAAAAAATTTCCATTTGACCTTAACCTTGTCGATTTCCAAAGGGATTAACACATATGGAAATGAACCATTTTGACATGAAAATTTCAAAATTTTCAAATCAGCTAATATTTGACATGCATGTTGGAGATGGCTAAAAAGTCAAGTTTCATTATGGTAACCCCAATAAAGAATTGTCAACTCAATTTTAAATATCAATTTTACTCGATATTGTTTTGGCGTGTCAAGAAATATAGTTTAACTTCATATGCCTTTTATGTGAAGGACTTAACATGGTGAAAATTCAATTTTTAGACATTCCCAACATATACGTCAAATATTAGGCCATGTGAAAAATTTCCATTTGACTATAAAACTTGTCGATTTCCAGAGGGATTAACACCTATGGAAATGAACCATTTTGACATGAAAATTTCAAAATTTTCAAATCAGCTAATATTTGACATGCATGTTGGAGATGGCTAAAAAGTCAAGTTTCATTATGGTAACCCCAATAAAGAATTGTCAAATCAATTTTAAAATATCAATTTTACTCGATATTGTTTTGGCGTGTCAAGAAATATAGTTTAACTTCATATGCCTTTTATGTGAAGGACTTAACATGGTGAAAATTCAATTTTTAGACATTCCCAACATATACGTCAAATATTAGGCCATGTGAAAAATTTCCATTTGACTATAAAACTTGTCGATTTCCGAGGGATTAACACCTATGGAAATGAACCATTTTGACATGAAAATTTCAAAATTTTCAAATCAGCTAATATTTGACATGCATGTTGGAGATGGCTAAAAAGTCAAGTTTCATTATGGTAACCCCAATAAAGAATTGTCAAATCAAAATTAAAAATCAATTTTACTCGATATTGTTTTGGTGTGTTAAGAAATATATTTTAACTTCATATGCCTTTTATTTGAAGGACTTAACATGGTGAAACCTCAATTTTTAGCCATTCCCAACATAGACGTCAAATATTAGCCCATGTAAAAAATTTCCATTTGACCTTAACCTTGTCGATTTCCAAAGGGATTAACACATATGGAAATGAACCATTTTTACATGAAAATTTCAAAATTTTCAAATCAGCTAATATTTGACATGCATGTTGGAGATGGCTAAAAAGTCATGTTTCATTATGGTAACCCCAATAAAGAATTGTAAAATCAAAATTAAAAATAAATTTTACTCGATATTGTTTTGGCGTGTTAAGAAATATAGTTTAACTTCATATGCCTTTTATGTGAAGGACTTAACATGGTGAAAATTCAATTTTTAGACATTCCCAACATACACGTCAAATATTAGGCCATGTGAAAAATTTCCATTTGACCATAAAACTTGTCGATTTCCGGAGGGATTAACACCTATGGAATTGAACCATTTTGACATGAAAATTTCAAAATTTTCAAATAGGCTAATATTTGACATGCATGTTGGAGATGGTTAAAAAGTCAAGTTTCATTATGGTAACCCCTATAAAGAATTGTCAAATCAATTTTAAATATCAATTTTACTCGATATTGTTTTAGTGTGTTAAGAAATATATTTTAACTTTATATGCCTTTTATTTGAAGGACTTAACATGGTGAAACCTCAATTTTTAGCCATTCCCAACATAGTCGTCAAATATTAGCCCATGTAAAAAATTTCCATTTGACCTTAACCTCGTGGATTCCAAAGGGATTAACACATATGGAAATGAACTATTTTGGAATGAAAATTTAAAAATTCTCAAATCGGCTAATATTTGACATGCATGTTGGAGATGGCTAAAAAGTCAAGTTTCATTATGGTAACCCCAATAACGAATTTTCAAATCAATTTTAAAAATAAATTTTACTCGATATTGTTTTGGCGTGTTAAGAAATATATTTTAACTTCATATGCCTTTTATTTGAAGGACTTAACATGGTGAAACCTCAATTTTAACCATTCCCAACATAGACGTCAAATATTAGCCCATGTAAAAAATTTCCATTTGACCTTAACCTTGTCGATTTCCAAAGGGATTAACACATATGGAAATAAACCATTTTGGCATGAAAATTTCAAAATTTTCAAATCGGCTAATATGTGACATCAGCATATTGGAGATCGCTAGAAACTCAAGCTTCATTATGGTGACCCTAATAAAATATTGTCAAATCAATTTTAAAAATCAATTTTACTCGATATTGTTTTAGCGTGGTAAGAAATATATTTTAACTTCATATGCCTTTAATTTCAAGGACTTAACATGGTGAAAACTTAATTTTTAGCCATTCCCAACATACACGTCAAATATTAGGCCAGGTAAAAAATTTACATTTGACCATAAAACTTGTCCATTTCCAAAGAGATTAACACCTATAGAAATGAACCATTTGGACATGAAAATTTCAAAATTTTCAAATCAGCTAATATTTGACATGCATGTTGGAGATGGTTAAAAAGTCAAGTTTCATTATGGTAACCCCTATAAAGAATTGTCAAATCAATTTTAAATATCAATTTTACTCGATATTGTTTTGGCGTGTCAAGAAATATAGTTTAACTTCATATGCCTTTTATGTGAAGGACTTAACATGGTGAAAATTCAATTTTTAGACATTCCCAACATATACGTCAAATATTAGGCCATGTGAAAAATTTCCATTTGACTATAAAACTTGTCGATTTCCAGAGGGGATTAACACCTATGGAAATGAACCATTTTGACATGAAAATTTCAAAATTTTCAAATCGGCTAATATTTGACATGCATGTTGGAGATGGTTAAAAAGTCAAGTTTCATTATGGTAACCCCTATAAAGAATTGTCAAATCAATTTTAAATATCAATTTCACTCGATATTGTTTTAGTGTGTTAAGAAATATATTTTAACTTCATATGCCTTTTATTTGAAGGACTTAACATGGTGAAACCTCAATTTTTAGCCATTCCCAACATAGTCGTCAAATATTAGCCCATGTAAAAAATTTCCATTTGACCCTTGTTAACCTCGTCGATTCCAAAGGGATTAACACACTATGGAAATGAACTATTTTGGCATGAAAATTTCAAAATTTTCAAATCGGCTAATATGTGACATGCATATTGGAAATCGCTAGAACTCAAGCTTCATTATGGTGACCCTAATAAAATATTGTCAAATCAATTTTAAAAATTAATTTTACTCGATATTGTTTTAGCGTGGTAAGAAATATATTTTAACTTCATATGCCTTTTTTCAAGGACGTAACATGGTGAAAACTCAATTTTTAGCCATTCCCAACATACACGTCAAATATTAGGCCAGGTAAAAAATTTACATTTGACCATAAAACTTGTCCATTTCCAAAGAGATTAACACATAGAAATGAACCATTTTGACATGAAAATTTCAAAATTTTCAAATCAGCTAATATTTGACATGCATGTTGCAAATGGTTAAAAAGTCAAGTTTCATTATGGTAACCCCTATAAAGAAATGTCAAATCAATTTTAAATATCAATTTTACTCGATATTATTTTAGTGTGTTAAGAAATATATTTTAACTTCATATGCCTTTTATTTGAAGGACTTAACATGGTGAAACCTCAATTTTTAGCCATTCCCAACATAGACGTCAAATATTAGCCCATGTAAAAAATTTCCATTTGACCTTAACCTTGTCGATTTCCAAAGGGATTAACACATATGGAAATGAACCATTTTGACATGAAAATTTCAAAATTTTCAAATCAGCTAATATTTGACATGCATGTTGGAGATGGCTAAAAAGTCAAGTTTCATTATGGTAACCCCAATAAAGAATTGTCAAATCAATTTTAAATATCAATTTTACTCGATATTGTTTTGGCGTGTCAAGAAATATAGTTTAACTTCATATGCCTTTTATGTGAAGGACTTAACGATGGTGAAAATTCAATTTTTAGACATTCCCAACATATACGTCAAATATTAGGCCATGTGAAAAATTTCCATTTGACTAAAAAACTTGTCGATTTCCGGAGGGATTAACACCTATGGAAATGAACCATTTTGACATGAAAATTTCAAAATTTTCAAATCAGCTAATATTTGACATGCATGTTGGAGATGGCTAAAAAGTCAAGTTTCATTATGGTAACCCCAATAAAGAATTGTCAAATCAATTTTAAATATCAATTTTACTCGATATTGTTTTGGCGTGTCAAGAAATATAGTTTAACTTCATATGCCTTTTATGTGAAGGACTTAACATGGTGAAAATTCAATTTTTAGACATTCCCAACATATACGTCAAATATTAGGCCATGTGAAAAATTTCCATTTGACTATAAAACTTGTCGATTTCCAGAGGGATTAACACCTATGGAAATGAACCATTTTGACATGAAAATTTCAAAATTTTCAAATCAGCTAATATTTGACATGCATGTTGGAGATGGTTAAAAAGTCAAGTTTCATTATGGTAACCCCTATAAAGAATTGTCAAATCAATTTTAAATATCAATTTCACTCGATATTGTTTTAGTGTGTTAAGAAATATATTTTAACTTCATATGCCTTTTATTTGAAGGACTTAACATGGTGAAACCTCAATTTTTAGCCATTCCCAACATAGTCGTCAAATATTAGCCCATGTAAAAAATTTCCATTTGACCTTAACCTCGTCGATTCCAAAGGGATTAACACATATGGAAATGAACTATTTTGGCATGAAAATTTCAAAATTTTCAAATCGGCTAATATGTGACATGCATATTGGAGATCGCTAGAAACTCAATCTTCATTATGGTGACCCTAATAAAATATTGTCAAATCAATTTTAAAAATCAATTTTACTCGATATTGTTTTAGCGTGGTAAGAAATATATTTTAACTTCATATGCCTTTAATTTCAAGGACTTAACATGGTGAAAACTCAATTTTTAGCCATTCCCAACATACACGTCAAATATTAGGCCAGGTAAAAAATTTACATTTGACCATAAAACTTGTCCATTTCCAAAGAGATTAACACCTATAGAAATGAATTGAACCATTTTGACATGAAAATTTCAAAATTTTCAAATCGGCTTAATATTTGACATGCATGTTGGAGATGGTTAAAAAGTCAAGTTTCATTATGGTAGCCCCTATAAAGAATTGTCAAATCAATTTTAAATATCAATTTTACTCGATATTGTTTTAGTGTGTTAAGAAATATATTTTAACTTCATATGCCTTTTATTTGAAGGACTTAACATGGTGAAACCTCAATTTTTAGCCATTCCCAACATACTCGTCAAATATTAGCCCATGTAAAATTTCCATTTGACCTTAACCTTGTCGATTTCCAAAGGATTAACATATATGGAAATGAACCATTTTGACATGAAAATTTCAAAATTTTCCAAATCGACTAATATTTGACATGCATGTCAGAGATGGCTAAAACTAATATTTGACATGCATGTTGGAGATGGCTAAAGAAGTCAAGTTTCATTATGGTAACCCCAATAAAGAATTGTCAAATCAATTTTAAATATCAATTTTACTCGATATTGTTTTGGCGTGTCAAGAAATATAGTTTAACTTCATATGCCTTTTATGTGAAGGACTTAACATGGTGAAAATTCAATTTTTAGACATTCCCAACATATACGTCAAATATTAGGCCATGTGAAAAATTTCCATTTGACTATAAAACTTGTCGATTTCCGGAGGATTAACACCTATGGAAATGAACCATTTTGACATGAAAATTTAAAATTTTCAAATCGGCTAATATTTGACATGCATGTTGGAGATGGTTAAAAAGTCAAGTTTCATTATGGTAACCCCTATAAAGAATTGTCAAATCAATTTTAAATATCAATTTCTCACTCGATATTGTTTTAGTGTGTTAAGAAATATATTTTAACTTCATATGCCTTTTATTTGAAGGACTTAACATGGTGAAACTTCAATTTTTAGTCATTCCCAACATAGTCGTCAAATATTAGCCCATGTAAAAAATTTCCATTTGACCTTAACCTCGTCGATTCCAAAGGGATTAACACATATGGAAATGAACTATTTTGGAATAAAAATTTAAAAATTCTCAAATCGGCTAATATTTGACATGCATGTTGGAGATGGCTAAAAAGTCAAGTTTCATTATGGTAACCCCAATAACGAATTTTCAAATCAGTTTTAAAAATAAATTTTTCTCGATATTGTTTTGGCGTGTTAAGAAATATAGTTTAACTTCATATGCCTTTTATTTGAAGGACTTAACATGGTGAAACCTCAATTTTAACCATTCCCAACATAGACGTCAAATATTAGCCCATGTAAAAAATTTCCATTTGACCTTAACCCTTGTCGATTTCCAAAGGGATTAACACATATGGAAATGAACCATTTTGGCATGAAAATTTCAAAATTTTCAAATCGGCTAATATGTGACATGCATATTGGAGATCGCGTAGAAACTCAAGTTTCATTATGGTGACCCTAATAAAATATTGTCAAATCAATTTTAAAAATCAATTTTACTCGATATTGTTTTAGCGTGGTAAGAAATATATTTTAACTTCATATGCCTTTTTTCAAGGACTTAACATGGTGGAAAGTTAATTTTTAGCCATTCCCAACATACACGTCAAATATTAGGCCGGGTAAAAATTTCCATTTGACCATAAAACTTGTCGATTTCCGGTGGGATTAACACCTATGGAAATGAACCATTTTGACATGAAAATTTCAAAATTTTCAAATCGGCTAATATTTGACATGCATGTTAGAGATGGCTAAAAAGTCAAGTTTCATTATGGTAACCCCAATAAAGAATTGTCAAATCAATTTTAAATATCAATTTTACTCGATATTGTTTTGGCGTGTCAAGAAATATAGTTTAACTTCATATGCCTTTTATGTGAAGGACTTAACATGGTGAAAATTCAATTTTTAGACATTCCCAACATATACGTCAAATATTAGGCCATGTGAAAAATTTCCATTTGACTATAAAACTTGTCGATTTCCCAGGGATTAACACCTATGGAAATGAACCATTTTGACATGAAAATTTAAAAATTTTCAAATCAGCTAATATTTGACATGCATGTTGGAGACGGTTAAAAAGTCAAGTTTCATTATGGTAACCCCTATAAAGAATTGTCAAATCAATTTTAAATATCAATTTCACTCGATATTGTTTTAGTGTGTTAAGAAATATATTTTAACTTCATATGCCTTTTATTTGAAGGACTTAACATGGTGAAACTTCAATTTTTAGTCATTCCCAACATAGTCGTCAAATATTAGCCCATGTAAAAAATTTCCGCATTTGACCTCGAACCTCCGTCGATTCCAAAGGGATTAACACATATGGAAATGAACTATTTTGGAATAAAAATTTAAAAATTCTCAAATCGGCTAATATTTGACATGCATGTTGGAGATGGCTAATAAGTCAAGTTTCATTATGGTAACCCCAATAACGAATTTTCAAATCAGTTTTAAAAATAAATTTTACTCGATATTGTTTTGGCGTGTTAAGAAATATAGTTTAACTTCATATGCCTTTTATTTGAAGGACTTAACATGGTGAAACCTCAATTTTAATCCATTCCCAACATAGACGTCAAATATTAGCCCATGTAAAAAATTTCCATTTGACCTTAACCTTGTCGATTTCCAAAGGGATTAACACATATGGAAATGAACCATTTTGGCATGAAAATTTCAAAATTTTCAACTCGGCGAATATGTGACATGCATATTGGAGATCGCGAAAAATCAAGCTTCGTTTATGGTGACCCTAATAAAATATTGTCAAATCAATTTTATAAAAATCAATTTTACTCGATATTGTTTTAGCGTGGTAAGAAATATATTTTAACTTCATATGCCTTACTTCCTTCAAGGACTTAACATGGTGGAAACTCAATTTTTAGCCATTCCCAACATACACGTCAAATATTAGGCCAGGTAAAAAATTTCCATTTGACCATAAAACTTGTCGATTTCCGAGTGGGATTAACACCTATGGAAATGAACCATTTTGACATGAAAATTTCAAAATTTTCAAAAATAAAAAGGCTAATATTTGACATGTCATGTTTCGGAGATGGCTAAAAAGTCATGTTTCATTATGGTAACCCCAATAAAGAATTGTAAAATCAAAATTAAAAATAGAAATTTTACTCGATATTGTTTCCTGGCGTGTTAAGAAATATAGTTTAACTTCATATTGCCTTTTATGTGAAGGACTTAACATGGTGAAAATTCAATTTTTAGACATTCCCCAAACATATACGTCCAATATTAGGCCATGTGAAAATTTTCCATTTGACTATAAAACTTGTCGATTTCCGCAGGGATTAACACCTATGGAAATGAACCATTTTGGACATGAAAATTTCAAAATTTTCAAATCGGCTAATATTTGACATGCATGTTGGAGATGGCTAAAAAGTCAAGTTTCATTATGGTAACCCCTATAAAGAATTGTCAAATCAATTTTAAAAATCAATTTTACTCGATATTGTTTTAGCGTGGTAAGAAATATAGTTTAACTTCATATGCCTTTTATTTGAAGGACTTAACATGGTGAAACCTCAATTTTTAGCCATTCCCAACATACACGTCAAATATTAGCCCATATAAAAAATTACCATTTGACCTAAAACTTGTCGATTTCCAAAGGGATTAACACCTATGGAAATGAACCATTTTGACATGAAAATTTCAAAATTTTCAAATCGGCTAATATTTGACATGCATGTTGGAGATGGCTAAAAAGTCAAGTTTCATTATGGTAACCCCTATAAAGAATTGTCAAATCAATTTTAAAAATCAATTTTACTCGATATTGTTTTAGCGTGGTAAGAAATATAGTTTAACTTCATAAGCCTTTTATTTGAAGGACATAACATGGTGAAACCTCAATTTTTAGCCATTCCCAACATACACGTCAAATATTAGCCCATATAAAAAATTACCATTTGACCATAAAACTTGTCGATTTCCAAAGGGATTAACACCTATGGAAATGAACCATTTTGACATGAAAATTTCAAAATTTTCAAATCGGCTAATATTTGACATGCATGTTGGAGATGGCTAAAAAGTCAAGTTTCATTATGGTAACCCCTATAAAGAATTATCAAATAAATTTTAAAAATCAATTTTACTCGATATTGTTTTAGCATGGTAAGAAATATAGTTTAACTTCATAAGCCTTTTATTTGAAGGACTTAACATGGTGAAACCTCAATTTTTAGCCATTCCCAACATACACGTCAAATATTAGCCCATATAAAAAATTACCATTTGACCTAAAACTTGTCGATTTCCAAAGGGATTAACACCTATGGAAATGAACCATTTTGACATGAAAATTTCAAAATTTTCAAATCGGCTAATATTTGACATGCATGTTGGAGATGGCTAAAAAGTCAAGTTTCATTATGGTAACCCCTATAAAGAATTGTCAAATCAATTTTAAAAATCAATTTTACTCGATATTGTTTTAGCGTGGTAAGAAATATAGTTTAACTTCATAAGCCTTTTATTTGAAGGACTTAACATGGTGAAACCTCAATTTTTAGCCATTCCCAACATACACGTCAAATATTAGCCCATATAAAAAATTACCATTTGACCTAAAACTTGTCGATTTCCAAAGGGATTAACACCTATGGAAATGAACCATTTTGACATGAAAATTTCAAAATTTTCAAATCGGCTAATATTTGACATGCATGTTGGAGATGGCTAAAAAGTCAAGTTTCATTATGGTAACCCTATAAAGAATTGTCAAATCAATTTTAAAAATCAATTTTACTCGATATTGTTTTAGCATGGTAAGAAATATAGTTTAACTTCATAAGCCTTTTATTTGAAGGACTTAACATGGTGAAACCTCAATTTTTAGCCATTCCCAACATACACGTCAAATATTAGCCCATATAAAAAATTACCATTTGACCTAAAACTTGTCGATTTCCAAAGGGATTAACACCTATGGAAATGAACCATTTTGACATGAAAATTTCAAAATTTTCAAATCGGCTAATATTTGACATGCATGTTGGAGATGGCTAAAAAGTCAAGTTTCATTATGGTAACCCCTATAAAGAATTGTCAAATCAATTTTAAAAATCAATTTTACTCGATATTGTTTTAGCGTGGTAAGAAATATAGTTTAACTTCATAAGCCTTTTATTTGAAGGACTTAACATGGTGAAACCTCAATTTTTAGCCATTCCCAACATACACGTCAAATATTAGCCCATATAAAAAATTACCATTTGACCTCGAAACTTGTCGATTTCCAAAGGGATTAACACCTATGGAAATGAACCATTTTGACATGAAAATTTCAAAATTTTCAAATCGGCTAATATTTGACATGCATGTTGGAGATGGCTAAAAAGTCAAGTTTCATTATGGTAACCCCTATAAAGAATTGTCAAATCAATTTTAAAAATCAATTTTACTCGATATTGTTTTAGTGTTAAGAAATATAGTTTAACTTCATAAGCCTTTTATTTGAAGGACATAACATGGTGAAACCTCAATTTTTAGCCATTCCCAACATACACGTCAAATATTAGCCCATATAAAAAATTACCATTTGACCTCGAAACTTGTCGATTTCCAAAGGGATTAACACCTATGGAAATGAACCATTTTGACATGAAAATTTCAAAATTTTCAAATCGGCTAATATTTGACATGCATGTTGGAGATGGCTAAAAAGTCAAGTTTCATTATGGTAACCCCTATAAAGAATTGTCAAATCAATTTTAAAAATAAATTTTACTCGATATTGTTTTAGCGTGGTAAGAAATATATTTTAACTTCATATACCTTTTATTTGAAGGACTTAACATGGTGAAACCTCAATTTTTAGCCATTCCCAACATACACGTCAAATATTAGCCCATATAAAAAATTACCATTTGACCTCGAAACTTGTCGATTTCCAAAGGGATTAACACCTATGGAAATGAACCATTTTGACATGAAAATTTCAAAATTTTCAAATCGGCTAATATTTGACATGCATGTTGGAGATGGCTAAAAAGTCAAGTTTCATTATGGTAACCCTATAAAGAATTGTCAAATAAATTTTAAAAATCAATTTTACTCGATATTGTTTTAGCGTGGTAAGAAATATATTTTAACTTCATATGCCTTTTATTTGAAGGACTTAACATGGTGAAACCTCAATTTTTAGCCATTCCCAACATACACGTCAAATATTAGCCCATATAAAAATTACCATTTGACCAAAACTTGTCGATTTCCAAAGGGATTAACACCTATGGAAATGAACCATTTTGACATGAAAATTTCAAAATTTTCAAATCGGCTAATATTTGACATGCATGTTGAGATGGCTAAAAAGTCAAGTTTCATTATGGTAACCCCAATAAAGAATTGTCAAATCAATTTTAAAAATCAATTTTACTCGATATTGTTTTAGCGTGTTAAGAAATATATTTTAACTTCATATGCCTTTTATTTGAAGGACTTAACATGGTGAAACCTCAATTTTTAGCCATTCCCAACATACACGTCAAATATTAGCCCATTAAAAATTTCCATTTGACCTCAAACTTGTCGATTTCCAAAGGGATTAACACCTATGGAAATGAACCATTTTGACATGAAAATTTCAAAATTTTCAAATCGGCTAATATTTGACATGCATGTTGGAGATGGCTAAAAAGTCAAGTTTCATTATGGTAACCCCAATAAAGAATTGTCAAATTAATTTTAAAAATCAATTTTACTCGATATTGTTTTAGCGTGTTAAGAAATATATTTCAACTTCACATGCCTTTTATTTGAAGGACTTAACATCGTGAAACCTCAATTTTTAGTCATTCCCAACAGACACGTCAAATATTAGCCCATGTAAAAAATTTCCATTTGACCTTAAACTTGTCGATTTCCAAAGTGATTAACACCTATGGAAATGAACCATTTTGACATGAAAATTTCAAAATTTTCAAATCGGCTAATATTTGACATGCATGTTGGAGATGGCTAAAAAGTCAAGTTTCATTATGGTAACCCCTATAAAGAATTGTCAAATCAATTTTAAAAATCAATTTTACTCGATATTGTTTTAGCGTGTTAAGAAATATAGTTTAACTTCATATGCCTTTTATTTGAAGGACTTAACATGGTGAAACCTCAATTTTTAGCCATTCCCAACATAGACGTCAAATATTAGCCCATGTAAAAAATTTCCATTTGACATAAACTTGTCGATTTCCAAAGGGATTAACACCTATGGAAATGAACCATTTTGACATGAAAATTTCAAAATTTTCAAATCGGCTAATATTTGACATGCATGTTGGAGATGGCTAAAAAGTCAAGTTTCATTATGGTAACCCTATAAAGAATTGTCAAATCAATTTTAAAAATCAATTTTACTCGATATTGTTTTGCGTG
>JAUJYP020001239.1:0-59768 GCA_030674075.2 Linum usitatissimum | reverse complement strand
ACACGGCGTCAACTCGATGCGAAGATAACTGCTGAAGATAAAGACCCGTTAATGAAAGTTTTCAAAACGGACAAACATACATGACTTTCTTGAGTCTTGGTCTCAATAATCCATAGGTTTGGCGCCATCGTGAAAATCCTTGGTCGCACACGCATACGCAGCCCAAAACTACTCAAAACTTTGATGTTCGGCTCGTCAATATCCATTACGAGATCGATAATCGGATAGCCGGCTAGGTTTAGAATATACTCTATTGCTCTTCCGCTCGACACTTAAAACCTAGTGTTGTTGGAGAGTTGTGTGCAACGTTAAGTTTCTTTCGTGTGGACATCCAGATGGCTACATGGTACCCAAATAAACATGGAGAATCATGCTCGTTTCTTGTGCTTTATGGATTTCTTGTCCTTTAGTCGGTTCTTATGTTTGTTTTTCATCTATTATGTATGTATCTCTTCTTATTAGTGTGCGTTGTGGTGAGGATATTGATCGATTCCATTAAGAGGAGACCTGACATCCTAGTTAGGATGAAGAAGCCAAAAAGACATTATAGCTTTATCAATCATGGCGATCTGAAAAAAAAAAATGGACTCTAAAAGGATGATTGAAGTACATAATATATTTAACATTTCATGTTTGTTAAATATTCGTTACCTTCTATACCGTATAATTTTGAACAAGTTTATGAGACAAAAAAGGCGATGTTTGAAAAGAAAAAAGCCATCATGAACAAACCATGGTGGCACAACCCTTTGTTAACTCAAAACTAATTTCAGTGCATTAAGTTTGTGAGAGACACAGTGCGGGTAAAACAACTCTAGTACTAAGAAGATAACTACCAGAAGATAAATACCGAATTATGAGGTTTTCAAACGGACAAAAAAACATACATGACTTTCTTAGTCTGGTCTGTAAAGAATCCATGGGCAAAACCATAAAATGTAGTGGCACCGTGCAACCCAAAACTATTGAAAACTTTGATGTTCAGCTCAGTCAGTATCATTCTGAGTAAATAATCGGATGCAGCCGATAGGTTGAGAATATACTCTATTGCCCTCCCGCTCCAACCTTGAGGCAGCAATGTTTTTGGAGAGAATTGTGTACAACGTTCGAGGTTCTTTGTGTGGACAGCCAAATAGAGTGCCGTAGTACCCAAATCAAAACATGGAAGATCTATTCATTCACTTGTATGGATTTACTATCCTTTAGTCGGTTCTTATTTGTTTTTCCTCCATTGTGTCCTAGTCTCACCTACTCTCTAGTGTGCGTTGTGGTGAGGATATTGATCGATTCCATAAGGCAGACTCGACATCCTAGTTAGGGTGAAGAAGCAAAAAATGATAGCTTTATCAATCGGTGGCGATCTGAAAAAAAAAACGACTCTAAAAGGCTGATTCAAGTACATAATATATTAAACATTTCAGGTTTGTTAAATATTCGATTTACTATATAAGATCATATTTGAACTAGTTTATGAGACAAAAAAGGCGAAGTTTGAAAAGAAAGAAGCCATCATGAACAAACCATGGCGGCACAACCCTTTGTTAACTCAAAACTAATTGCAATTTTGATGGTTTGTGAGAGACACAAGACCGACGTCAACTCGATGCGAGAAGATAACTGCAGAAGATAAAGACCAGTTAATGAAAGTTTTCAAAACGGACAAACATACATGACTTTCTTAAGTCTTGGTCTCAAGAATCCCACTACGTTTGAAGCCATCGAGAAACTATACTTGCTTTTCCACATGCGCAGCCACGCAACCCAAAACTATTCAAAACTTTCATGTTCGGAAATCGTCGATATCTCCTTCTGATCGATAATCGAATAGCCGGCTAAGGTTCGAGAATATACTCTTTTGCCCTCCCCCCACCCCCCCCGTACCCAAATCAAAACATAGAAGATCCTATTCTCATTCTTGTACTTATGGATTTACTTTGTCCTTTAGTCGGTTCTTATGTTTGATTTTCATCCAGTATGTTTGTATCTCCTACTATTAGTGTGCGTTGTGGTGAGGATATTGATCGATTTCATTAAGAGGCGACCCGACATCCTAGTTAGGATGAAGAAGCAAAAAATGATAGCTTTATCAATCATGGCGATCCTGAAGAAAAAATCGACTCTAAAAAGGCTGATTCAAGTACATAATATATTTAACATTTCATGTTTGTTAAATATTCATTACCTTCTATATCATATAATTTTGAACAAGTTTATGAGACAAAAAAGGCGATGTTTGAAAAGAAAAAAGCCATCATGAACAAACCATGGTGGCACAACCCTTTGTTAACTCAAAACTAATTTAAATTTTGATAGTTTGTGAGAGACACAAGACACCGGTGTCAACTCTAGTACTGAGAAGATAACTACCAGAAGATAAAGACCCGTTAATGAAAGTTTTCAAAACGGACAAACATACATGACTTTCTTGAGTCTTGGTCTCAAGAATCCATAGGTTTGGCGCCATCGTGAAAATCCTTGGTCGCACAACGCATACTGCAACCCAAAACTACTCAAAACTTTGATGTTCGGCTCGTCAATATCCATTCTAAATCGATAATCGGATAGCCGACTAGGTTTAGAATATACTCTATTGCTCTCCCGCTCCAACCGCAAACCTAGTGTTTTTGGAGAGTTGTGTGCAACGTTCGAGGTTCTTTCGTGTGGACATCCAAATAGCTACGTAGTACCCAAATAAAAACATGGAAGATCCTATTCTCATTCTTGTACTTATGGATTTACTTGTCCTTTAGTCGGTTCTTATGTTTGTTTTTCATCCATTATGTACGTATCTCCTACTATTAGTGTGCGTTGTGGTGAGGATATTGATCGATTCCATTAAGAGGAGACGACATCCTAGTTAGGATGAAGAAGCAAAAAATGATAGCTTTATCAATCATGGCGATCTGAAGAAAAAATCGACTCTAAGGCGTGATTCAAGTACATAATATATTTAACATTTCATGTTTGTTAAATATTCATTACCTTCCATATCATATAATTTTGAACAAGTTTATGAGACAAAAAAGGCGATGTTTGAAAAGAAAAAAGCCATCATGAACAAACCATGGTGGCACAACCCTTTGTTAACTCAAAACTAATTTAAATTTTGATAGTTTGTGAGAGACACAAGACACCGGTGTCAACTCTAGTGCGAGAAGATAACTACCGAGAAGATAAAGACCCGTTAATGAAAGTTTTCAAAACGGACAAACATACATGACTTTCTTGAGTCTTGGTCTCGAGAATCCATAGGTTTGGCGCCATCGTGAAAATCCTTGGTCGCACACGCATTCTGCAACCCAAAACTACTCAAAACTTTGATGTTCGGCTCGTCAATATCCATTCGAATCGATAATCGGATAGCCAGCTAGGTTTAGAATATACTCTATTGCTCTCCCGCTCCAACCGCAAACCTAGTGTTTTTGGAGAGTTGTGTGCAACGTTCGAGGTTCTTTCGTGTGGACATCCAAATAGCTCTGTAGTACCCAAATAAAAACATGGAAGATCCTATTCTCATTCTTGTACTTATGGATTTACTGTCCTTTAGTCGGTTCTTATGTTTGTTTTTCATCCATTATGTACGTATCTCCTACTATTAGTGTGCGTTGTGGTGAGGATATTGATCGATTCCATTAAGAGGAGACCTGACATCCTAGTTAGGATGAAGAAGCAAAAAATGATAGCTTTATCAATCATGGCGATCTGAAGAAAAAATCGACTCTAAAGGCTGATTCAAGTACATAATATATTTAACATTTCATGTTTGTTAAATATTCATTACCTTCTATATCATATAATTTTGAACAAGTTTATGAGACAAAAAAGGCGATGTTTGAAAAGAAAAAAGCCATCATGAACAAACCATGGTGGCACAACCCTTTGTTAACTCAAAACTAATTTAAATTTTGATAGTTTGTGAGAGACACAAGACACCGGTGTCAACTCTATGCTTGAGAAGATAACTACCGAAAGATAAAGACCCGTTAATGAAAGTTTTCAAAACGGACAAACATACATGACTTTCTTGAGTCTTGGTCTCAAGAATCCATAGGTTTGGCGCCATCGTGAAAATCCTTGGTCGCACACGCATACTCGCAACCCAAAACTACTCAAAACTTTGATGTTCGGCTCGTCGATATCCATTCGAATCGATAATCGGATAGCCAGCTAGGTTTAGAATATACTCTATTGCTCTCCCGCTCCAACCGCAAACCTAGTGTTTTTGGAGAGTTGTGTGCAACGTTCGAGGTTCTTTCGTGTGGACATCCAAATAGCTCTGTAGTACCCAAATAAAAACATGGAAGATCCTATTCTCATTCTTGTACTTATGGATTTCTTGTCCTTTAGTCGGTTCTTATGTTTGTTTTTCATCCATTATGTACGTATCTCCTACTATTAGTGTGCGTTGTGGTGAGGATATTGATCGATTCCATTAAGAGGAGACCCGACATCCTAGTTAGGATGAAGAAGCAAAAAATGATAGCTTTATCAATCATGGCGATCTGAAGAAAAAATCGACTCTAAAGGCTGATTCAAGTACATAATATATTTAACATTTCATGTTTGTTAAATATTCATTACCTTCTATATCATATAATTTTGAACAAGTTTATGAGACAAAAAAGGCGATGTTTGAAAAGAAAAAAGCCATCATGAACAAACCATGGTGGCACGACCCTTTGTTAACTCAAAACTAATTTAAATTTTGATAGTTTGTGAGAGACACAAGACACCGGTGTCAACTCTAGTGCGAGAAGATAACTACCGGAAGATAAAGACCCGTTAATGAAAGTTTTCAAAACGGACAAACATACATGACTTTCTTGAGTCTTGGTCTCAAGAATCCATAGGTTTGGCGCCATCGTGAAAATCCTTGGTCGCACACGCATGCCTTCTGCAACCCAAAACTACTCAAAACTTTGATGTTCGGCTCGTCAATATCCATTCGAAATCGATAATCGGATAGCCAGCTAGGTTTAGAATATACTCTATTGCTCTCCCGCTCCAACCGCAAACCTAGTGTTTTTGGAGAGTTGTGTGCAACGTTCGAGGTTCTTTCGTGTGGACATCCAAATAGCTCTGTAGTACCCAAATAAAAACATGGAAGATCCTATTCTCATTCTTGTACTTATGGATTTCTTGTCCTTTAGTCGGTTCTTATGTTTGTTTTTCATCCATTATGTATGTATCTCCTACTATTAGTGTGCGTTGTGGTGAGGATATTGATCGATTCCATTAAGAGGAGACCCGACATCCTAGTTAGGATGAAGAAGCAAAAAATGATAGCTTTATCAATCATGGCGATCCTGAAGAAAAAATCGACTCTAAAAGGCTGATTCAAGTACATAATATATTTAACATTTCATGTTTGTTAAATATTCATTACCTTCTATATCATATAATTTTGAACAAGTTTATGAGACAAAAAAGGCGATGTTTGAAAAGAAAAAAGCCATCATGAACAAACCATGGTGGCACGACCCTTTGTTAACTCAAAACTAATTTAAATTTTGATAGTTTGTGAGAGACACAAGACACGGTGTCAACTCTAGTGCGAGAAGATAACTACCGGAAGATAAAGACCCGTTAATGAAAGTTTTCAAAACGGACAAACATACATGACTTTCTTGAGTCTTGGTCTCAAGAATCCATAGGTTTGGCGCCATCGTGAAAATCCTTGGTCGCACACGCAGCCTTATGCAACCCAAAACTACTCAAAACTTTGATGTTCGGCTCGTCAATATCCATTCTAAATCGATAATCGGATAGCCAGCTAGGTTTAGAATATACTCTATTGCTCTCCCGCTCCAACCGCAAACCTAGTGTTTTTGGAGAGTTGTGTGCAACGTTCGAGGTTCTTTCGTGTGGACATCCAAATAGCTCTGTAGTACCCAAATAAAAACATGGAAGATCCTATTCTCATTCTTGTACTTATGGATTTACTGTCCTTTAGTCAGTTCTTATGTTTGTTTTTCATCCATTATGTATGTATCTCCTACTATTAGTGTGCGTTGTGGTGAGGATATTGATCGATTCCATTAAGAGGAGACCTGACATCCTAGTTAGGATGAAGAAGCAAAAAATGATAGCTTTATCAATCATGGCGATCCTGAAGAAAAAATCGACTCTAAAGCTGATTCAAGTACATAATATATTTAACATTTCATGTTTGTTAAATATTCATTACCTTCTATATCATATAATTTTGAACAAGTTTATGAGACAAAAAAGGCGATGTTTGAAAAGAAAAAAGCCATCATGAACAAACCATGGTGGCACAACCCTTTGTTAACTCAAAACTAATTTAAATTTTGATAGTTTGTGAGAGACACAAGACACCGGTGTCAACTCTAGTGCTTGAGAAGATAACTACCGAGAAGATAAAGACCCGTTAATGAAAGTTTTCAAAACGGACAAACATACATGACTTTCTTGAGTCTTGGTCTCAAGAATCCATAGGTTTGGCGCCATCGTGAAAATCCTTGGTCGCACACGCATTCTACAACCCAAAACTACTCAAAACTTTGATGTTCGGCTCGTCAATATCCATTCTAAATCGATAATCGGATAGCCGGCTAGGTTTAGAATATACTCTATTGCTCTCCCGCTCCAACCGCAAACCTAGTGTTTTTGGAGAGTTGTGTGCAACGTTCGAGGTTCTTTCGTGTGGACATCCAAATAGCTCGTAGTACCCAAATAAAAACATGGAAGATCCTATTCTCATTCTTGTACTTATGGATTTACTTGTCCTTTAGTCGGTTCTTATGTTTGTTTTTCATCCATTATGTACGTATCTCCTACTATTAGTGTGCGTTGTGGTGAGGATATTGATCGATTCCATTAAGAGGAGACCCGACATCCTAGTTAGGATGAAGAAGCAAAAAATGATAGCTTTATCAATCATGGCGATCTGAAGAAAAAATCGACTCTAAAGGCTGATTCAAGTACATAATATATTTAACATTTCATGTTTGTTAAATATTCATTACCTTCTATATCATATAATTTTGAACAAGTTTATGAGACAAAAAAGGCGATGTTTGAAAAGAAAAAAGCCATCATGAACAAACCATGGTGGCACAACCCTTTGTTAACTCAAAACTAATTTAAATTTTGATAGTTTGTGAGAGACACAAGACACCGGTGTCAACTCTAGTGCTTGAGAAGATAACTACCGAGAAGATAAAGACCCGTTAATGAAAGTTTTCAAAACGGACAAACATACATGACTTTCTTGAGTCTTGGTCTCAAGAATCCATAGGTTTGGCACCATCGTGAAAATCCTTGGTCGCACACGCATTCACGCAACCCAAAACTACTCAAAACTTTGATGTTCGGCTCGTCAATATCCATTCTAAATCGATAATCGGATAGCCAGCTAGGTTTAGAATATACTCTATTGCTCTCCCGCTCCAACCGCAAACCTAGTGTTTTTGGAGAGTTGTGTGCAACGTTCGAGGTTCTTTCGTGTGGACATCCAAATAGCTCTGTAGTACCCAAATAAAAACATGGAAGATCCTATTCTCATTCTTGTACTTATGGATTTACTGTCCTTTAGTCAGTTCTTATGTTTGTTTTTCATCCATTATGTACGTATCTCCTACTATTAGTGTGCGTTGTGGTGAGGATATTGATCGATTCCATTAAGAGGAGACCCGACATCCTAGTTAGGATGAAGAAGCAAAAAATGATAGCTTTATCAATCATGGCGATCTGAAGAAAAAATCGACTCTAAAGTGATTCAAGTACATAATATATTTAACATTTCATGTTTGTTAAATATTCATTACCTTCTATATCATATAATTTTGAACAAGTTTATGAGACAAAAAAGGCGATGTTTGAAAAGAAAAAAGCCATCATGAACAAACCATGGTGGCACAACCCTTTGTTAACTCAAAACTAATTTAAATTTTGATAGTTTGTGAGAGACACAAGACACCGGTGTCAACTCTAGTGCGAGAAGATAACTACCGAGAAGATAAAGACCCGTTAATGAAAGTTTTCAAAACGGACAAACATACATGACTTTCTTGAGTCTTGGTCTCAAGAATCCATAGGTTTGGCACCATCGTGAAAATCCTTGGTCGCACACGCCTTCACAACCCAAAACTACTCAAAACTTTGATGTTCAGCTCGTCAATATCCATTCTAAATCGATAATCGGATAGCCAGCTAGGTTTAGAATATACTCTATTGCTCTCCCACTCCAACCGCAAACCTAGTGTTGTTGGAGAGTTGTGTGCAACGTTCGAGGTTCTTTCGTGTGGACATCCAAATAGCTCTGTAGTACCCAAATAAAAACATGGAAGATCCTATTCTCATTCTTGTACTTATGGATTTACTGGTCCTTTAGTCGGTTCTTATGTTTGTTTTTCATCCATTATGTACGTATCTCCTACTATTAGTGTGCGTTGTGGTGAGGATATTGATCGATTCCATTAAGAGGAGACCCGACATCCTAGTTAGGATGAAGAAGCAAAAAATGATAGCTTTATCAATCATGGCGATCTGAAGAAAAAATCGACTCTAAAGGCGATTCAAGTACATAATATATTTAACATTTCATGTTTGTTAAATATTCATTACCTTCTATATCATATAATTTTGAACAAGTTTATGAGACAAAAAAGGCGATGTTTGAAAAGAAAAAAGCCATCATGAACAAACCATGGTGGCACAACCCTTTGTTAACTCAAAACTAATTTAAATTTTGATAGTTTGTGAGAGACACAAGACACCGGTGTCAACTCTAGTACTGAGAAGATAACTACCAGAAGATAAAGACCCGTTAATGAAAGTTTTCAAAACGGACAAACATACATGACTTTCTTGAGTCTTGGTCTCAAGAATCCATAGGTTTGGCACCATCGTGAAAATCCTTGGTCGCACACTCATGCTTACGCAACCCAAAACTACTCAAAACTTTGATGTTCGGCTCGTCAATATCCATTCTAAATCGATAATCGGATAGCCGGCTAGGTTTAGAATATACTCTATTGCTCTCCCGCTCCAACCGCAAACCTAGTGTTTTTGGAGAGTTGTGTGCAACGTTCGAGGTTCTTTCGTGTGGACATCCAAATAGCTACGTAGTACCCAAATAAAAACATGGAAGATCCTATTCTCATTCTTGTACTTATGGATTTACTTGTCCTTTAGTCGGTTCTTATGTTTGTTTTTCATCCATTATGTACGTATCTCCTACTATTAGTGTGCGTTGTGGTGAGGATATTGATCGATTCCATTAAGAGGAGACCCGACATCCTAGTTAGGATGAAGAAGCAAAAAATGATAGCTTTATCAATCATGGCGATCTGAAGAAAAAATCGACTCTAAAGGCTGATTCAAGTACATAATATATTTAACATTTCATGTTTGTTAAATATTCATTACCTTCTATATCATATAATTTTGAACAAGTTTATGAGACAAAAAAGGCGATGTTTGAAAAGAAAAAAGCCATCATGAACAAACCATGGTGGCACAACCCTTTGTTAACTCAAAACTAATTTAAATTTTGATAGTTTGTGAGAGACACAAGACACCGGTGTCAACTCTAGTGCGAGAAGATAACTACCGAGAAGATAAAGACCCGTTAATGAAAGTTTTCAAAACGGACAAACATACATGACTTTCTTGAGTCTTGGTCTCAAGAATCCATAGGTTTGGCACCATCGTGAAAATCCTTGGTCGCACACGCATACGCAACCCAAAACTACTCAAAACTTTGATGTTCGGCTCGTCAATATCCATTCTAAATCGATAATCGGATAGCCAGCTAGGTTTAGAATATACTCTATTGCTCTCCCGCTCCAACCGCAAACCTAGTGTTTTTGGAGAGTTGTGTGCAACGTTCGAGGTTCTTTCGTGTGGACATCCAAATAGCTCTGTAGTACCCAAATAAAAACATGGAAGATCCTATTCTCATTCTTGTACTTATGGATTTCTTGTCCTTTAGTCGGTTCTTATGTTTGTTTTTCATCCATTATGTACGTATCTCCTACTATTAGTGTGCGTTGTGGTGAGGATATTGATCGATTCCATTAAGAGGAGACCCGACATCCTAGTTAGGATGAAGAAGCAAAAAATGATAGCTTTATCAATCATGGCGATCTGAAGAAAAAATCGACTCTAAAGGCTGATTCAAGTACATAATATATTTAACATTTCATGTTTGTTAAATATTCATTACCTTCTATATCATATAATTTTGAACAAGTTTATGAGACAAAAAAGGCGATGTTTGAAAAGAAAAAAGCCATCATGAACAAACCATGGTGGCACAACCCTTTGTTAACTCAAAACTAATTTAAATTTTGATAGTTTGTGAGAGACACAAGACACCGGTGTCAACTCTAGTGCGAGAAGATAACTACCGAGAAGATAAAGACCCGTTAATGAAAGTTTTCAAAACGGACAAACATACATGACTTTCTTGAGTCTTGGTCTCAAGAATCCATAGGTTTGGCACCATCGTGAAAATCCTTGGTCGCACACGCATTGCCTTCGCAACCCAAAACTACTCAAAACTTTGATGTTCGGCTCGTCAATATCCATTCTAAATCGATAATCGGATAGCCAGCTAGGTTTAGAATATACTCTATTGCTCTCCCGCTCCAACCGCAAACCTAGTGTTTTTGGAGAGTTGTGTGCAACGTTCGAGGTTCTTTCGTGTGGACATCCAAATAGCTCTGTAGTACCCAAATAAAAACATGGAAGATCCTATTCTCATTCTTGTACTTATGGATTTCTTGTCCTTTAGTCGGTTCTTATGTTTGTTTTTCATCCATTATGTACTGTATCTCCTACTATTAGTGTGCGTTGTGGTGAGGATATTGATCGATTCCATTAAGAGGAGACCCGACATCCTAGTTAGGATGAAGAAGCAAAAAATGATAGCTTTATCAATCATGGCGATCTGAAGAAAAAATCGACTCTAAAGGCTGATTCAAGTACATAATATATTTAACATTTCATGTTTGTTAAATATTCATTACCTTCTATATCATATAATTTTGAACAAGTTTATGAGACAAAAAAGGCGATGTTTGAAAAGAAAAAAGCCATCATGAACAAACCATGGTGGCACAACCCTTTGTTAACTCAAAACTAATTTAAATTTTGATAGTTTGTGAGAGACACAAGACACCGGTGTCAACTCTAGTACTGAGAGTCAACTCTAGTACTGAGAAGATAACTACGAGAAGATAAAGACCCGTTAATGAAAGTTTTCAAAACGGACAAACAAACATGACTTTCTGGAGTCTTGGTCTCAAGAATCCATAGGTTTGGCACCATCGTGAAAATCCTTGGTCGCACACGCATTCTACGCAACCCAAAACTACTCAAAACTTTGATGTTCGGCTCGTCAATATCCATTCTAAATCGATAATCGGATAGCCAGCTAGGTTTAGAATATACTCTATTGCTCTCCCGCTCCAACCGCAAACCTAGTGTTTTTGGAGAGTTGTGTGCAACGTTCGAGGTTCTTTCGTGTGGACATCCAAATAGCTCTGTAGTACCCAAATAAAAACATGGAAGATCCTATTCTCATTCTTGTACTTATGGATTCTTGTCCTTTAGTCGGTTCTTATGTTTGTTTTTCATCCATTATGTACGTATCTCCTACTATTAGTGTGCGTTGTGGTGAGGATATTGATCGATTCCATTAAGAGGAGACTCGACATCCTAGTTAGGATGAAGAAGCAAAAAATGATAGCTTTATCAATCATGGCGATCTGAAGAAAAAATCGACTCTAAAGTGATTCAAGTACATAATATATTTAACATTTCATGTTTGTTAAATATTCATTACCTTCTATATCATATAATTTTGAACAAGTTTATGAGACAAAAAAGGCGATGTTTGAAAAGAAAAAAGCCATCATGAACAAACCATGGTGGCACAACCCTTTGTTAACTCAAAACTAATTTAAATTTTGATAGTTTGTGAGAGACACAAGACACCGGTGTCAACTCTAGTGCGAGAAGATAACTACCAAAAGATAAAGACCCGTTAATGAAAGTTTTCAAAACGGACAAACATACATGACTTTCTTGAGTCTTGGTCTCAAGAATCCATAGGTTTGGCACCATCGTGAAAATCCTTGGTCGCACACTGCCTTCTGCAACCCAAAACTACTCAAAACTTTGATGTTCAGCTCGTCAATATCCATTCTAAATCGATAATCGGATAGCCAGCTAGGTTTAGAATATACTCTATTGCTCTCCCGCTCCAACCGCAAACCTAGTGTTTTTGGAGAGTTGTGTGCAACGTTCGAGGTTCTTTCGTGTGGACATCCAAATAGCTCTGTAGTACCCAAATAAAAACATGGAAGATCCTATTCTCATTCTTGTACTTATGGATTTACTGTCCTTTAGTCAGTTCTTATGTTTGTTTTTCATCCATTATGTACTGTATCTCCTACTATTAGTGTGCGTTGTGGTGAGGATATTGATCGATTCCATTAAGAGGAGACCCGACATCCTAGTTAGGATGAAGAAGCAAAAAATGATAGCTTTATCAATCATGGCGATCCTGAAGAAAAAATCGACTCTAAAGCTGATTCAAGTACATAATATATTTAACATTTCATGTTTGTTAAATATTCATTACCTTCTATATCATATAATTTTGAACAAGTTTATGAGACAAAAAAGGCGATGTTTGAAAAGAAAAAAGCCATCATGAACAAACCATGGTGGCACAACCCTTTGTTAACTCAAAACTAATTTAAATTTTGATAGTTTGTGAGAGACACAAGACACCGGTGTCAACTCTAGTGCTGAGAAGATAACTACCGAGAAGATAAAGACCCGTTAATGAAAGTTTTCAAAACGGACAAACATACATGACTTTCTTGAGTCTTGGTCTCAAGAATCCATAGGTTTGGCACCATCGTGAAAATCCTTGGTCGCACACGCATGCCTTAACCCCAAAACTACTCAAAACTTTGATGTTCGGCTCGTCAATATCCATTCTAAATCGATAATCGGATAGCCAGCTAGGTTTAGAATATACTCTATTGCTCTCCCGCTCCAACCGCAAACCTAGTGTTTTTGGAGAGTTGTGTGCAACGTTCGAGGTTCTTTCGTGTGGACATCCAAATAGCTCTGTAGTACCCAAATAAAAACATGGAAGATCCTATTCTCATTCTTGTACTTATGGATTTACTGTCCTTTAGTCGGTTCTTATGTTTGTTTTTCATCCATTATGTACGTATCTCCTACTATTAGTGTGCGTTGTGGTGAGGATATTGATCGATTCCATTAAGAGGAGACCCGACATCCTAGTTAGGATGAAGAAGCAAAAAATGATAGCTTTATCAATCATGGCGATCTGAAGAAAAAATCGACTCTAAAGGCGATTCAAGTACATAATATATTTAACATTTCATGTTTGTTAAATATTCATTACCTTCTATATCATATAATTTTGAACAAGTTTATGAGACAAAAAAGGCGATGTTTGAAAAGAAAAAAGCCATCATGAACAAACCATGGTGGCACAACCCTTTGTTAACTCAAAACTAATTTAAATTTTGATAGTTTGTGAGAGACACAAGACACCGGTGTCAACTCTAGTGCGAGAAGATAACTACCGGAAGATAAAGACCCGTTAATGAAAGTTTTCAAAACGGACAAACATACATGACTTTCTTGAGTCTTGGTCTCAAGAATCCATAGGTTTGGCACCATCGTGAAAATCCTTGGTCGCACACTTTGCCTTCAACCCAAAACTACTCAAAACTTTGATGTTCGGCTCGTCAATATCCATTCTAAATCGATAATCGGATAGCCAGCTAGGTTTAGAATATACTCTATTGCTCTCCCGCTCCAACCGCAAACCTAGTGTTTTTGGAGAGTTGTGTGCAACGTTCGAGGTTCTTTCGTGTGGACATCCAAATAGCTCTGTAGTACCCAAATAAAAACATGGAAGATCCTATTCTCATTCTTGTACTTATGGATTTACTGTCCTTTAGTCAGTTCTTATGTTTGTTTTTCATCCATTATGTACGTATCTCCTACTATTAGTGTGCGTTGTGGTGAGGATATTGATCGATTCCATTAAGAGGAGACCCGACATCCTAGTTAGGATGAAGAAGCAAAAAATGATAGCTTTATCAATCATGGCGATCTGAAGAAAAAATCGACTCTAAAGGCTGATTCAAGTACATAATATATTTAACATTTCATGTTTGTTAAATATTCATTACCTTCTATATCATATAATTTTGAACAAGTTTATGAGACAAAAAAGGCGATGTTTGAAAAGAAAAAAGCCATCATGAACAAACCATGGTGGCACAACCCTTTGTTAACTCAAAACTAATTTAAATTTTGATAGTTTGTGAGAGACACAAGACACCGGTGTCAACTCTAGTACTGAGAAGATAACTACCGAGAAGATAAAGACCCGTTAATGAAAGTTTTCAAAACGGACAAACATACATGACTTTCTTGAGTCTTGGTCTCAAGAATCCATAGGTTTGGCACCATCGTGAAAATCCTTGGTCGCACACTGCCTTCTGCAACCCAAAACTACTCAAAACTTTGATGTTCGGCTCGTCAATATCCATTCTAAATCGATAATCGGATAGCCAGCTAGGTTTAGAATATACTCTATTGCTCTCCCGCTCCAACCGCAAACCTAGTGTTTTTGGAGAGTTGTGTGCAACGTTCGAGGTTCTTTCGTGTGGACATCCAAATAGCTCTGTAGTACCCAAATAAAAACATGGAAGATCCTATTCTCATTCTTGTACTTATGGATTTACTGTCCTTTAGTCAGTTCTTATGTTTGTTTTTCATCCATTATGTACGTATCTCCTACTATTAGTGTGCGTTGTGGTGAGGATATTGATCGATTCCATTAAGAGGAGACCCGACATCCTAGTTAGGATGAAGAAGCAAAAAATGATAGCTTTATCAATCATGGCGATCTGAAGAAAAAATCGACTCTAAAGGCTGATTCAAGTACATAATATATTTAACATTTCATGTTTGTTAAATATTCATTACCTTCTATATCATATAATTTTGAACAAGTTTATGAGACAAAAAAGGCGATGTTTGAAAAGAAAAAAGCCATCATGAACAAACCATGGTGGCACAACCCTTTGTTAACTCAAAACTAATTTAAATTTTGATAGTTTGTGAGAGACACAAGACACGGTGTCAACTCTAGTGCGAGAAGATAACTACCGAAGATAAAGACCCGTTAATGAAAGTTTTCAAAACGGACAAACATACATGACTTTCTTGAGTCTTGGTCTCAAGAATCCATAGGTTTGGCGCCATCGTGAAAATCCTTGGTCGCACACGCATTACACGCAACCCAAAACTACTCAAAACTTTGATGTTCGGCTCGTCAATATCCATTCGAAATCGATAATCGGATAGCCGGCTAGGTTTAGAATATACTCTATTGCTCTCCCGCTCCAACCGCAAACCTAGTGTTTTTGGAGAGTTGTGTGCAACGTTCGAGGTTCTTTCGTGTGGACATCCAAATAGCTACTAGTACCCAAATAAAAACATGGAAGATCCTATTCTCATTCTTGTACTTATGGATTTACTTGTCCTTTAGTCGGTTCTTATGTTTGTTTTTCATCCATTATGTACGTATCTCCTACTATTAGTGTGCGTTGTGGTGAGGATATTGATCGATTCCATTAAGAGGAGACCCGACATCCTAGTTAGGATGAAGAAGCAAAAAATGATAGCTTTATCAATCATGGCGATCTGAAGAAAAAATCGACTCTAAAGGCTGATTCAAGTACATAATATATTTAACATTTCATGTTTGTTAAATATTCATTACCTTCTATATCATATAATTTTGAACAAGTTTATGAGACAAAAAAGGCGATGTTTGAAAAGAAAAAAGCCATCATGAACAAACCATGGTGGCACAACCCTTTGTTAACTCAAAACTAATTTAAATTTTGATAGTTTGTGAGAGACACAAGACACCGGTGTCAACTCTAGTGCTGGAGAAGATAACTACCGGAAGATAAAGACCCGTTAATGAAAGTTTTCAAAACGGACAAACATACATGACTTTCTTGAGTCTTGGTCTCAAGAATCCATAGGTTTGGCGCCATCGTGAAAATCCTTGGTCGCACACGCATTCTGCAACCCAAAACTACTCAAAACTTTGATGTTCGGCTCGTCAATATCCATTCGAATCGATAATCGGATAGCCAGCTAGGTTTAGAATATACTCTATTGCTCTCCCGCTCCAACCGCAAACCTAGTGTTTTTGGAGAGTTGTGTGCAACGTTCGAGGTTCTTTCGTGTGGACATCCAAATAGCTCTGTAGTACCCAAATAAAAACATGGAAGATCCTATTCTCATTCTTGTACTTATGGATTTACTGTCCTTTAGTCAGTTCTTATGTTTGTTTTTCATCCATTATGTACGTATCTCCTACTATTAGTGTGCGTTGTGGTGAGGATATTGATCGATTCCATTAAGAGGAGACCCGACATCCTAGTTAGGATGAAGAAGCAAAAAATGATAGCTTTATCAATCATGGCGATCTGAAGAAAAAATCGACTCTAAAGGCTGATTCAAGTACATAATATATTTAACATTTCATGTTTGTTAAATATTCATTACCTTCTATATCATATAATTTTGAACAAGTTTATGAGACAAAAAAGGCGATGTTTGAAAAGAAAAAAGCCATCATGAACAAACCATGGTGGCACAACCCTTTGTTAACTCAAAACTAATTTAAATTTTGATAGTTTGTGAGAGACACAAGACACCGGTGTCAACTCTAGTGCGAGAAGATAACTACCGAGAAGATAAAGACCCGTTAATGAAAGTTTTCAAAACGGACAAACATACATGACTTTCTTGAGTCTTGGTCTCAAGAATCCATAGGTTTGGCGCCATCGTGAAAATCCTTGGTCGCACACGCATACTACAACCCAAAACTACTCAAAACTTTGATGTTCGGCTCGTCAATATCCATTCGAATCGATAATCGGATAGCCAGCTAGGTTTAGAATATACTCTATTGCTCTCCCGCTCCAACCGCAAACCTAGTGTTTTTGGAGAGTTGTGTGCAACGTTCGAGGTTCTTTCGTGTGGACATCCAAATAGCTCTGTAGTACCCAAATAAAAACATGGAAGATCCTATTCTCATTCTTGTACTTATGGATTTCTTGTCCTTTAGTCGGTTCTTATGTTTGTTTTTCATCCATTATGTACGTATCTCCTACTATTAGTGTGCGTTGTGGTGAGGATATTGATCGATTCCATTAAGAGGAGACCCGACATCCTAGTTAGGATGAAGAAGCAAAAAATGATAGCTTTATCAATCATGGCGATCTGAAGAAAAAATCGACTCTAAAAGGCTGATTCAAGTACATAATATATTTAACATTTCATGTTTGTTAAATATTCATTACCTTCTATATCATATAATTTTGAACAAGTTTATGAGACAAAAAAGGCGATGTTTGAAAAGAAAAAAGCCATCATGAACAAACCATGGTGGCACGACCCTTTGTTAACTCAAAACTAATTTAAATTTTGATAGTTTGTGAGAGACACAAGACACCGGTGTCAACTCTAGTGCGAGAAGATAACTACCGAAGATAAAGACCCGTTAATGAAAGTTTTCAAAACGGACAAACATACATGACTTTCTTGAGTCTTGGTCTCAAGAATCCATAGGTTTGGCGCCATCGTGAAAATCCTTGGTCGCACACTTTGCTTACGCAACCCAAAACTACTCAAAACTTTGATGTTCGGCTCGTCAATATCCATTCTAAATCGATAATCGGATAGCCAGCTAGGTTTAGAATATACTCTATTGCTCTCCCGCTCCAACCGCAAACCTAGTGTTTTTGGAGAGTTGTGTGCAACGTTCGAGGTTCTTTCGTGTGGACATCCAAATAGCTCTGTAGTACCCAAATAAAAACATGGAAGATCCTATTCTCATTCTTGTACTTATGGATTCTTGTCCTTTAGTCGGTTCTTATGTTTGTTTTTCCTCCATTATGTACGTATCTCCTACTATTAGTGTGCGTTGTGGTGAGGATATTGATCGATTCCATTAAGAGTAGACCCGACATCCTAGTTAGGACGAAGAAGCAAAAAATGATAGCTTTATCAATCATGGCGATCCTGAAGAAAAAATCGAATCTAAAGGTGATTCAAGTACATAATATATTTAACATTTCATGTTTGTTAAATATTCATTACCTTCTATATCATATAATTTTGAACAAGTTTATGAGACAAAAAAGGCGATGTTTGAAAAGAAAAAAGCCATCATGAACAAACCATGGTGGCACAACCCTTTGTTAACTCAAAACTAATTTCAATTTTGATAGTTTGTGAGAGACACAAGACACCGGTGTCAACTCTAGTTCGAGAAGATAACTACCGAGAAGATAAAGACCCGTTAATGAAAGTTTTCAAAACGGACAAACATACATGACTTTCTTGAGTCTTGGTCTCAAGAATCCATAGGTTTGGCGCCATCGTGAAAATCCTTGGTCGCACACGCATTCGCAACCCAAAACTACTCAAAACTTTGATGTTCGGCTCGTCAATATCCATTACGAATCGATAATCGGATAGCCGGCTAGGTTTAGAATATACTCTATTGCTCTCCCGCTCCAACCGCAAACCTAGTGTTTTTGGAGAGTTGTGTGCAACGTTCGAGGTTCTTTCGTGTGGACATCCAAATAGCTTTGTAGTACCCAAATAAAAACATGGAAGATCCTATTCTCATTCTTGTACTTATGGATTTACTTGTCCTTTAGTCGGTTCTTATGTTTGTTTTTCCTCCATTATGTACGTATCTCCTACTATTAGTGTGCGTTGTGGTGAGGATATTGATCGATTCCATTAAGAGGAGACCCGACATCCTAGTTAGGATGAAGAAGCAAAAAATGATAGCTTTATCAATCATGGCGATCTGAAGAAAAAATCGACTCTAAAGGCGATTCAAGTACATAATATATTTAACATTTCATGTTTGTTAAATATTCATTACCTTCTATATCATATAATTTTGAACAAGTTTATGAGACAAAAAAGGCGATGTTTGAAAAGAAAAAAGCCATCATGAACAAACCATGGTGGCACGACCCTTTGTTAACTCAAAACTAATTTAAATTTTGATAGTTTGTGAGAGACACAAGACACCGGTGTCAACTCGAGTGCGAGAAGATAACTACCGGAAGATAAAGACCCGTTAATGAAAGTTTTCAAAACGGACAAACATACATGACTTTCTTGAGTCTTGGTCTCAAGAATCCATAGGTTTGGCGCCATCGTGAAAATCCTTGGTCGCACACGCATATTCTTCAAACCCAAAACTACTCAAAACTTTGATGTTCGGCTCGTCAATATCCATTCGAAATCGATAATCGGATAGCCGGCTAGGTTTAGAATATACTCTATTGCTCTCCCGCTCCAACCGCAAACCTAGTGTTTTTGGAGAGTTGTGTGCAACGTTCGAGGTTCTTTCGTGTGGACATCCAAATAGCTCTGTAGTACCCAAATCAAAACATGGAAGATCCTATTCTCATTCTTGTACTTATGGATTTCTTGTCCTTTAGTCGGTTCTTATATTTGTTTTTCCTCCATTATGTACGTATCTCCTACTATTAGTGTGCGTTGTGGTGAGGATATTGATCGATTCCATTAAGAGGAGACCCGACATCCTAGTTAGGATGAAGAAGCAAAAAATGATAGCTTTATCAATCATGGCGATCTGAAGAAAAAATCGACTCTAAAGGCTGATTCAAGTACATAATATATTTAACATTTCATGTTTGTTAAATATTCATTACCTTCTATATCATATAATTTTGAACAAGTTTATGAGACAAAAAAGGCGATGTTTGAAAAGAAAAAAGCCATCATGAACAAACCATGGTGGCACAACCCTTTGTTAACTCAAAACTAATTTAAATTTTGATGGTTTGTGAGAGACACAAGACACGGTGTCAACTCTAGTGCGAGAAGATAACTACCGAAAGATAAAGACCCGTTAATGAAAGTTTTCAAAACGGACAAACATACATGACTTTCTTGAGTCTTGGTCTCAAGAATCCATAGGTTTGGCGCCATCGTGAAAATCCTTGGTCGCACACTTTGCCTTACGCAACCCAAAACTACTCAAAACTTTGATGTTCGGCTCGTCAATATCCATTCGAATCGATAATCGGATAGCCGGCTAGGTTTAGAATATACTCTATTGCTCTCCCGCTCCAACCGCAAACCTAGTGTTTTTGGAGAGTTGTGTGCAACGTTCGAGGTTCTTTCGTGTGGACATCCAAATAGCTCGTAGTACCCAAATAAAAACATGGAAGATCCTATTCTCATTCTTGTACTTATGGATTTACTTGTCCTTTAGTCGGTTCTTATGTTTGTTTTTCCTCCATTATGTACGTATCTCCTACTATTAGTGTGCGTTGTGGTGAGGATATTGATCGATTCCATTAAGAGGAGACCCGACATCCTAGTTAGGATGAAGAAGCAAAAAATGATAGCTTTATCAATCATGGCGATCTGAAGAAAAAATCGACTCTAAAGGCTGATTCAAGTACATAATATATTTAACATTTCATGTTTGTTAAATATTCATTACCTTCTATATCATATAATTTTGAACAAGTTTATGAGACAAAAAAGGCGATGTTTGAAAAGAAAAAAGCCATCATGAACAAACCATGGTGGCACAACCCTTTGTTAACTCAAAACTAATTTAAATTTTGATAGTTTGTGAGAGACACAAGACACCGGTGTCAACTCTAGTGCGAGAAGATAACTACCGAGAAGATAAAGACCCGTTAATGAAAGTTTTCAAAACGGACAAACATACATGACTTTCTTGAGTCTTGGTCTCAAGAATCCATAGGTTTGGCGCCATCGTGAAAATCCTTGGTCGCACACGCATTCTTCAACCCAAAACTACTCAAAACTTTGATGTTCGGCTCGTCAATATCCATTCGAATCGATAATCGGATAGCCAGCTAGGTTTAGAATATACTCTATTGCTCTCCCGCTCCAACCGCAAACCTAGTGTTTTTGGAGAGTTGTGTGCAACGTTCGAGGTTCTTTCGTGTGGACATCCAAATAGCTCTGTAGTACCCAAATAAAAACATGGAAGATCCTATTCTCATTCTTGTACTTATGGATTTACTGTCCTTTAGTCAGTTCTTATATTTGTTTTTCCTCCATTATGTCTGTATCTCCTACTATTAGTGTGCGTTGTGGTGAGGATATTGATCGATTCCATTAAGAGGAGACCCGACATCCTAGTTAGGATGAAGAAGCAAAAAATGATAGCTTTATCAATCATGGCGATCCTGAAGAAAAAATCGACTCTAAAGCTGATTCAAGTACATAATATATTTAACATTTCATGTTTGTTAAATATTCATTACCTTCTATATAATATAATTTTGAACAAGTTTATGAGACAAAAAAGGCGATGTTTGAAAAGAAAAAAGCCATCATGAACAAACCATGGTGGCACAACCCTTTGTTAACTCAAAACTAATTGCAATTTTGATGGTTTGTGAGAGACACAAGACACGGTGTCAACTCGATGCGAGAAGATAACTACCGAGAAGATAAAGACCCGTTAATGAAAGTTTTCAAAACGGACAAACATACATGACTTTCTTGAGTCTTGGTCTCAAGAATCCATAGGTTTGGCGCCATCGTGAAAATCCTTGGTCGCACACGCATACTGCAACCCAAAACTACTCAAAACTTTGATGTTCGGCTCGTCGATATCCATTCGAATCGATAATCGGATAGCCGGCTAGGTTTAGAATATACTCTATTGCTCTCCCGCTCCAACCGCAAACCTAGTGTTGTTGGAGAGTTGTGTGCAACGTTCGAGGTTCTTTCGTGTGGACATCCAAATAGCTCTTGTAGTACCCAAATCAAAACATGGAAGATCCTATTCTCATTCTTGTACTTATGGATTTACTTGTCCTTTAGTCGGTTCTTATATTTGTTTTTCCTCCATTATGTACGTATCTCCTACTATTAGTGTGCGTTGTGGTGAGGATATTGATCGATTCCATTAAGAGGAGACCCGACATCCTAGTTAGGATGAAGAAGCAAAAAATGATAGCTTATCAATCATGGCGATCCTGAAGAAAAAATCGACTCTAAAGCTGATTCAAGTACATAATATATTTAACATTTCATGTTTGTTAAATATTCATTACCTTTTATATAATATCATTTTGAACTAGTTTATGAGACAAAAAAGGCGATGTTTGAAAAGAAAAAAGCCATCATGAACAAACCATGGTGGCACAACCCTTTGTTAACTCAAAACTAATTGCAATTTTGATGGTTTGTGAGAGACACAAGACACCGGTGTCAACTCGAGTGCGAGAAGATAACTACCGAAGATAAAGACCCGTTAATGAAAGTTTTCAAAACGGACAAACATACATGACTTTCTTGAGTCTTGGTCTCAAGAATCCATAGGTTTGGCGCCATCGTGAAAATCCTTGGTCGCACACGCCTTCTGCAACCCAAAACTACTCAAAACTTTGATGTTCAGCTCGTCAATATCCATTCTAAATCGATAATCGGATAGCCGGCTAGGTTTAGAATATACTCTATTGCTCTCCCGCTCCAACCGCAAACCTAGTGTTGTTGGAGAGTTGTGTGCAACGTTCGAGGTTCTTTCGTGTGGACATCCAAATAGCTCGTAGTACCCAAATCAAAACATGGAAGATCCTATTCTCATTCTTGTACTTATGGATTTTGTCCTTTAGTCGGTTCTTATATTTGTTTTTCCTCCATTATGTACGTATCTCCTACTATTAGTGTGCGTTGTGGTGAGGATATTGATCGATTCCATTAAGAGGCGACCCGACATCCTAGTTAGGATGAAGAAGCAAAAAATGATAGCTTTATCAATCATGGCGATCTGAAGAAAAAATCGACTCTAAAGGCTGATTCAAGTACATAATATATTTAACATTTCATGTTTGTTAAATATTCATTACCTTCTATATAATATAATTTTGAACTAGTTTATGAGACAAAAAAGGCGATGTTTGAAAAGAAAAAAGCCATCATGAACAAACCATGGTGGCACAACCCTTTGTTAACTCAAAACTAATTGCAATTTTGATGGTTTGTGAGAGACACAAGACACCGGCGTCAACTCGATGCGAGAAGATAACTACCGAGAAGATAAAGACCCGTTAATGAAAGTTTTCAAAACGGACAAACATACATGACTTTCTTGAGTCTTGGTCTCAAGAATCCATAGGTTTGGCGCCATCGTGAAAATCCTTGGTCGCACACGCATTCTTCAACCCAAAACTACTCAAAACTTTGATGTTCGGCTCGTCAATATCCATTCGAATCGATAATCGGATAGCCGGCTAGGTTTAGAATATACTCTATTGCTCTCCCGCTCCAACCGCAAACCTAGTGTTTTTGGAGAGTTGTGTGCAACGTTCGAGGTTCTTTCGTGTGGACATCCAAATAGCTCGTAGTACCCAAATCAAAACATGGAAGATCCTATTCTCATTCTTGTACTTATGGATTTACTGTCCTTCAGTCGGTTCTTATATTTGTTTTTCCTCCATTATGTATGTATCTCCTACTATTAGTGTGCGTTGTGGTGAGGATATTGATCGATTCCATTAAGAGGCGACCCGACATCCTAGTTAGGATGAAGAAGCAAAAAATGATAGCTTTATCAATCATGGCGATCTGAAGAAAAAATCGACTCTAAAAGGCTGATTCAAGTACATAATATATTTAACATTTCAAGTTTGTTAAATATTCATTACCTTCTATATAATATCATTTTGAACTAGTTTATGAGACAAAAAAGGCGATGTTTGAAAAGAAAATGCCATCATGAACAAACCATGGCGGCACAACCCTTTGTTAACTCAAAACTAATTGCAATTTTGATGGTTTGTGAGAGACACAAGACACCGGCGTCAACTCTCATACGAGAAGATAACTACCAGAAGATAAAGACCCGTTAATGAAAGTTTTCAAAACGGACAAACATACATGACTTTCTTGAGTCTTGGTCTCAAGAATCCATAGGTTTGGCGCCATCGTGAAAATCCTTGGTCGCACACTGCCTTCTGCAACCCAAAACTACTCAAAACTTTGATGTTCAGCTCGTCAATATCCATTCTGAATCGATAATCGGATAGCCAGCTAGGTTTAGAATATACTCTATTGCTCTCCCGCTCCAACCGCAAACCTAGTGTTGTTGGAGAGTTGTGTGCAACGTTCGAGGTTCTTTCGTGTGGACATCCAAATAGCTCTGTAGTACCCAAATCAAAACATGGAAGATCCTATTCTCATTCTTGTACTTATGGATTTACTTGTCCTTTAGTCGGTTCTTATATTTGTTTTTCCTCCATTATGTACTGTATCTCCTACTATTAGTGTGCGTTGTGGTGAGGATATTGATCGATTCCATTAAGACGCGACCCGACATCCTAGTTAGGATGAAGAAGCAAAAAATGATAGCTTTATCAATCGGGGCGATCTGAAGAAAAAATCGACTCTAAAAGGCTGATTCAAGTACATAATATATTTAACATTTCAAGTTTGTTAAATATTCATTACCTTCTATATAATATCATTTTGAACTAGTTTATGAGACAAAAAAGGCGATGTTTGAAAAGAAAAAAGCCATCATGAACAAACCATGGCGGCACAACCCTTTGTTAACTCAAAACTAATTGCAATTTTGATGGTTTGTGAGAGACACAAGACACCGGCGTCAACTCTCATACTGAGAAGATAACTACCAGAAGATAAAGACCAGTTAATGAAAGTTTTCAAAACGGACAAACATACATGACTTTCTTAAGTCTTGGTCTCAAGAATCCATAGGTTTGGCGCCATCGTGAAAATCCTTGGTCGCACACTTTGCCTTCTTCAACCCAAAACTACTCAAAACTTTGATGTTCGGCTCGTCAATATCCATTACGAATCGATAATCGGATAGCCAGCTAGGTTTAGAATATACTCTATTGCTCTCCCGCTCCAACCGCAAACCTAGTGTTGTTGGAGAGTTGTGTGCAACGTTCGAGGTTCTTTCGTGTGGACATCCAAATAGCTCTGTAGTACCCAAATCAAAACATGGAAGATCCTATTCTCATTCTTGTACTTATGGATTCTTGTCCTTTAGTCGGTTCTTATATTTGTTTTTCCTCCATTATGTACGTATCTCCTACTATTAGTGTGCGTTGTGGTGAGGATATTGATCGATTCCATTAAGACGCGACCCGACATCCTAGTTAGGATGAAGAAGCAAAAAATGATAGCTTTATCAATCGGGGCGATCTGAAGAAAAAATCGACTCTAAAAGCTGATTCAAGTACATAATATATTTAACATTTCAAGTTTGTTAAATATTCATTACCTTCTATATAATATCATTTTGAACTAGTTTATGAGACAAAAAAGGCGATGTTTGAAAAGAAAAAAGCCATCATGAACAAACAATGGCGGCACAACCCTTTGTTAACTCAAAAATAATTGCAGTTTTGATGGTTTGTGAGAGACACAAGACACCGGCGTCAACTCGATGTGAGAAGATAACTACCTGAAGAGAAAGACCCGTTAATGAAAGTTTTCAAAACGGACAAATATACATGACTTTCTTGAGTCTTGGTCTCAAGAATCCATAGGGTTGGCGCCATCGTGAAAATCCTTGGTCGCACACTGCCTTCTGCAACCCAAAACTACTCAAAAATTTGATGTTCAGCTCGTCAATATCCATTCTGAATCGATAATCGGATAGCCAGCTAGGTTCAGAATATACTCTATTGCCCTCCCGCTCCAACCGCAAACCTAGTGTTGTTGGAGAGTTGTGTGCAACGTTCGAGGTTCTTTCGTGTGGACATCCAAATAGCTCGTAGTACCCAAATCAAAACATGGAAGATCCTATTCTCATTCTTGTACTTATGGATTTTGTCCTTTAGTCGGTTATTATATTTGTTTTTCCTCCATTATGTACGTATCTCCTACTATTAGTGTGCGTTGTGGTGAGGATATTGATCGATTCCATTAAGACGCGACCCGACATCCTAGTTAGGATGAAGAAGCAAAAAATGATAGCTTTATCAATCGGGGCGATCTGAAGAAAAAATCGACTCTAAAAGCTGATTCAAGTACATAATATATTTAACATTTCAAGTTTGTTAAATATTCATTACCTTCTATATAATATCATTTTGAACTAGTTTATGAGACAAAAAAGGCGATGTTTGAAAAGAAAAAAGCCATCATGAACAAACCATGGCGGCACAACCCTTTGTTAACTCAAAACTAATTGCAATTTTGATGGTTTGTGAGAGACACAAGACACCGGCGTCAACTCGATGCGAGAAGATAACTACCGAGAAGATAAAGACCCGTTAATGAAAGTTTTCAAAACGGACAAACATACATGACTTTCTTGAGTCTTGGTCTCAAGAATCCATAGGTTTGGCGCCATCGTGAAAATCCTTGGTCGCACACGCAGCCTTCTTCAACCCAAAACTACTCAAAACTTTGATGTTCGGCTCGTCAATATCCATTCGAATCGATAATCGGATAGCCGGCTAGGTTTAGAATATACTCTATTGCTCTCCCGCTCCAACCGCAAACCTAGTGTTGTTGGAGAGTTGTGTGCAACGTTCGAGGTTCTTTCGTGTGGACATCCAAATAGCTACGTAGTACCCAAATCAAAACATGGAAGGTCCTATTCTCATTCTTGTACTTATGGATTTACTTGTCCTTTAGTCGGTTATTATATTTGTTTTTCCTCCATTATGTACGTATCTCCTACTATTAGTGTGCGTTGTGGTGAGGATATTGATCGATTCCATTAAGACGCGACCCGACATCCTAGTTAGGATGAAGAAGCAAAAAATGATAGCTTTATCAATCGGGGCGATCTGAAGAAAAAAATCGACTCTAAAGGCGATTCAAGTACATAATATATTTAACATTTCAAGTTTGTTAAATATTCATTACCTTCTATATAATATCATTTTGAACTAGTTTATGAGACAAAAAAGGCGATGTTTGAAAAGAAAAACGCCATCATGAACAAACCATGGCGGCACAACCCTTTGTTAACTCAAAACTAATTGCAATTTTGATTGTTTGTGAGAGACACAAGACACGGCGTCAACTCTCATGCGAGAAGATAACTACCGAAGAGAAAGACCCGTTAATGAAAGTTTTCAAAACGGACAAATATACATGACTTTCTTGAGTCTTGGTCTCAAGAATCCATAGGGTTGGCGCCATCGTGAAAATCCTTGGTCGCACACGCATTCTTCAACCCAAAACTACTCAAAAATTTGATGTTCGGCTCGTCGATATCCATTCGAATCGATAATCGGATAGCCAGCTAGGTTTAGAATATACTCTATTGCTCTCCCGCTCCAACCGCAAACCTAGTGTTGTTGGAGAGTTGTGTGCAACGTTCGAGGTTCTTTCGTGTGGACATCCAAATAGCTCTGTAGTACCCAAATCAAAACATGGAAGATCCTATTCTCATTCTTGTACTTATGGATTCTTGTCCTTTAGTCGGTTATTATATTTGTTTTTCCTCCATTATGTACGTATCTCCTACTATTAGTGTGCGTTGTGGTGAGGATATTGATCGATTCCATTAAGACGCGACCCGACATCCTAGTTAGGATGAAGAAGCAAAAAATGATAGCTTTATCAATCGGGGGCGATCCTGAAGAAAAAATCGACTCTAAAGCTGATTCAAGTACATAATATATTTAACATTTCAAGTTTGTTAAATATTCATTACCTTCTATATAATATCATTTTGAACTAGTTTATGAGACAAAAAAGGCGATGTTTGAAAAGAAAAACGCCATCATGAACAAATAATGGCGGCACAACCCTTTGTTAACTCAAAACTAATTGCAATTTTGATTGTTTGTGAGAGACACAAGACACGGCGTCAACTCGATGCGAGAAGATAACTACCGAAGAGAAAGACCCGTTAATGAAAGTTTTCAAAACGGACAAATATACATGACTTTCTTGAGTCTTGGTCTCAAGAATCCATAGGGTTTGGCGCCATCGTGAAAATCCTTGGTCGCACACGCATGCCTTCTGCAACCCAAAACTACTCAAAAATTTGATGTTCGGCTCGTCAATATCCATTCGAATCGATAATCGGATAGCCAGCTAGGTTTAGAATATACTCTATTGCTCTCCCGCTCCAACCGCAAACCTAGTGTTGTTGGAGAGTTGTGTGCAACGTTCGAGGTTCTTTCGTGTGGACATCCAAATAGCTCTGTAGTACCCAAATCAAAACATGGAAGATCCTATTCTCATTCTTGTACTTATGGATTTACTTGTCCTTTAGTCGGTTATTATATTTGTTTTTCCTCCATTATGTACGTATCTCCTACTATTAGTGTGCGTTGTGGTGAGGATATTGATCGATTCCATTAAGACGCGACCCGACATCCTAGTTAGGATGAAGAAGCAAAAAATGATAGCTTTATCAATCGGGGCGATCTGAAGAAAAAATCGACTCTAAAGCTGATTCAAGTACATAATATATTTAACATTTCAAGTTTGTTAAATATTCATTACCTTCTATATAATATCATTTTGAACTAGTTTATGAGACAAAAAAGGCGATGTCTGAAAAGAAAATGCCATCATGAACAAACCATGGCGGCACAACCCTTTGTTAACTCAAAACTAATTGCAATTTTGATGGTTTGTGAGAGACACAAGACACCGGCGTCAACTCGATGCGAGAAGATAACTACCGAAGATAAAGACCCGTTAATGAAAGTTTTCAAAACGGACAAACATACATGACTTTCTTGAGTCTTGGTCTCAAGAATCCATAGGTTTGGCGCCATCGTGAAAATCCTTGGTCGCACACTTGCCTTCTTCAACCCAAAACTACTAAAAACTTTGATGTTCAGCTCGTCAACATCCATTCGAATCGATAATCGGATAGCCAGCTAGGTTTAGAATATACTCTATTGCTCTCCCGCTCCAACCGCAAACCTAGTGTTGTTGGAGAGTTGTGTGCAACGTTCGAGGTTCTTTCGTGTGGACATCCAAATAGCTCTGTAGTACCCAAATCAAAACATGGAAGGTCCTATTCTCATTCTTGTACTTATGGATTTACTGTCCTTTAGTCGGTTCTTATATTTGTTTTTCCTCCATTATGTACGTATCTCCTACTATTAGTGTGCGTTGTGGTGAGGATATTGATCGATTCCATTAAGAGGCGACCCGACATCCTAGTTAGGATGAAGAAGCAAAAAATGATAGCTTTATCAATCGGGGCGATCCTGAAGAAAAAATCGACTCTAAAGGCTGATTCAAGTACATAATATATTTAACATTTCAAGTTTGTTAAATATTCATTACCTTCTATATAATATCATTTTGAACTAGTTTATGTGACAAAAAAGGCGATGTTTGAAAAAAAAAATGCCATCATGAACAAACCATGGCGGCACAACCCTTTGTTAACTCAAAACTAATTGCAATTTTGATGGTTTGTGAGAGACACAAGACACCGGCGTCAACTCGATGCGAGAAGATAACTACCTGAAGATAAAGACCCGTTAATGAAAGTTTTCAAAACGGACAAACATACATGACTTTCTTAAGTCTTGGTCTCAAGAATCCATAGGTTTGGCGCCATCGTGAAAATCCTTGGTCGCACACTGCCTTCTTCAACCCAAAACTACTCAAAACTTTGATGTTCAGCTCGTCAACATCCATTCGAATCGATAATCGGATAGCCAGCTAGGTTTAGAATATACTCTATTGCTCTCCCGCTCCAACCGCAAACCTAGTGTTGTTGGAGAGTTGTGTGCAACGTTCGAGGTTCTTTCGTGTGGACATCCAAATAGCTCGTAGTACCCAAATCAAAACATGGAAGGTCCTATTCTCATTCTTGTACTTATGGATTTACTTGTCCTTTAGTCGGTTATTATATTTGTTTTTCCTCCATTATGTACGTATCTCCTACTATTAGTGTGCGTTGTGGTGAGGATATTGATCGATTCCATTAAGACGCGACCCGACATCCTAGTTAGGATGAAGAAGCAAAAAATGATAGCTTTATCAATCGGGCGATCCTGAAGAAAAAATCGACTCTAAAGCTGATTCAAGTACATAATATATTTAACATTTCAAGTTTGTTAAATATTCATTACCTTCTATATAATATCATTTTGAACTAGTTTATGAGACAAAAAAGGCGATGTTTGAAAAGAAAAACGCCATCATGAACAAACAATGGCGGCACAACCCTTTGTTAACTCAAAACTAATTGCAATTTTGATTGTTTGTGAGAGACACAAGACACGGCGTCAACTCGATGCGAGAAGATAACTACCGAAGAGAAAGACCCGTTAATGAAAGTTTTCAAAACGGACAAATATACATGACTTTCTTGAGTCTTGGTCTCAAGAATCCATAGGGTTGGCGCCATCGTGAAAATCCTTGGTCGCACACGCATACTTCTTCAACCCAAAACTACTCAAAAATTTGATGTTCGGCTCGTCGATATCCATTCGAATCGATAATCGGATAGCCAGCTAGGTTTAGAATATACTCTATTGCTCTCCCGCTCCAACCGCAAACCTAGTGTTGTTGGAGAGTTGTGTGCAACGTTCGAGGTTCTTTCGTGTGGACATCCAAATAGCTCTGTAGTACCCAAATCAAAACATGGAAGATCCTATTCTCATTCTTGTACTTATGGATTTACTTGTCCTTTAGTCGGTTATTATATTTGTTTTTCCTCCATTATGTACGTATCTCCTACTATTAGTGTGCGTTGTGGTGAGGATATTGATCGATTCCATTAAGACGCGACCCGACATCCTAGTTAGGATGAAGAAGCAAAAAATGATAGCTTTATCAATCAGGGCGATCCTGAAGAAAAAATCGACTCTAAAGCTGATTCAAGTACATAATATATTTAACATTTCAAGTTTGTTAAATATTCATTACCTTCTATATAATATCATTTTGAACTAGTTTATGAGACAAAAAAGGCGATGTTTGAAAAGAAAAAAGCCATCATGAACAAACCATGGCGGCACAACCCTTTGTTAACTCAAAACTAATTGCAATTTTGATTGTTTGTGAGAGACACAAGACACCGGCGTCAACTCGATGCGAGAAGATAACTACCGAAGAGAAAGACCCGTTAATGAAAGTTTTCAAAACGGACAAACATACATGACTTTCTTGAGTCTTGGTCTCAAGAATCCATAGGTTTGGCGCCATCGTGAAAATCCTTGGTCGCACACGCATTACTTCACCCAAAACTACTCAAAACTTTGATGTTCGGCTCGTCAATATCCATTCGAATCGATAATCGGATAGCCAGCTAGGTTTAGAATATACTCTATTGCTCTCCCGCTCCAACCGCAAACCTAGTGTTGTTGGAGAGTTGTGTGCAACGTTCGAGGTTCTTTCGTGTGGACATCCAAATAGGTCTGTAGTACCCAAATCAAAACATGGAAGATCCTATTCTCATTCTTGTACTTATGGATTTACTGTCCTTTAGTCAGTTCTTATATTTGTTTTTCCTCCATTATGTACGTATCTCCTACTATTAGTGTGCGTTGTGGTGAGGATATTGATCGATTCCATTAAGACGCGACCCGACATCCTAGTTAGGATGAAGAAGCAAAAAATGATAGCTTTATCAATCGGGGCGATCTGAAGAAAAAATCGACTCTAAAGGCGATTCAAGTACATAATATATTTAACATTTCAAGTTTGTTAAATATTCATTACCTTCTATATAATATCATTTTGAACTAGTTTATGAGACAAAAAAGGCGATGTTTGAAAAAAAAAAGCCATCATGAACAAACCATGGCGGCACAACCCTTTGTTAACTCAAAACTAATTGCAATTTTGATGGTTTGTGAGAGACACAAGACACGGCGTCAACTCGATGCGAGAAGATAACTACCGAAGATAAAGACCCGTTAATGAAAGTTTTCAAAACGGACAAACATACATGACTTTCTTGAGTCTTGGTCTCAAGAATCCATAGGTTTGGCGCCATCGTGAAAATCCTTGGTCGCACACGCATTCTTCAACCCAAAACTACTAAAAACTTTGATGTTCAGCTCGTCAACATCCATTCGAATCGATAATCGGATAGCCAGCTAGGTTTAGAATATACTCTATTGCTCTCCCGCTCCAACCGCAAACCTAGTGTTGTTGGAGAGTTGTGTGCAACGTTCGAGGTTCTTTCGTGTGGACATCCAAATAGCTCTGTAGTACCCAAATCAAAACATGGAAGGTCCTATTCTCATTCTTGTACTTATGGATTTACTGTCCTTTAGTCGGTTATTATATTTGTTTTTCCTCCATTATGTACGTATCTCCTACTATTAGTGTGCGTTGTGGTGAGGATATTGATCGATTCCATTAAGACGCGACCCGACATCCTAGTTAGGATGAAGAAGCAAAAAATGATAGCTTTATCAATCAGGGCGATCCTGAAGAAAAAATCGACTCTAAAGCTGATTCAAGTACATAATATATTTAACATTTCAAGTTTGTTAAATATTCATTACCTTCTATATAATATCATTTTGAACTAGTTTATGAGACAAAAAAGGCGATGTTTGAAAAGAAAAAACGCCATCATGAACAAACCATGGCGGCACGACCCTTTGTTAACTCAAAACTAATTGCAATTTTGATTGTTTGTGAGAGACACAAGACACGGCGTCAACTCGATGCGAGAAGATAACTACCCGAGAAGAGAAAGACCCGTTAATGAAAGTTTTCAAAACGGACAAACATACATGACTTTCTTGAGTCTTGGTCTCAAGAATCCATAGGTTTGGCGCCATCGTGAAAATCCTTGGTCGCACACGCATGCCTTCTGCAACCCAAAACTACTCAAAAATTTGATGTTCGGCTCGTCAATATCCATTCGAATCGATAATCGGATAGCCAGCTAGGTTTAGAATATACTCTATTGCTCTCCCGCTCCAACCGCAAACCTAGTGTTGTTGGAGAGTTGTGTGCAACGTTCGAGGTTCTTTCGTGTGGACATCCAAATAGCTCTGTAGTACCCAAATCAAAACATGGAAGATCCTATTCTCATTCTTGTACTTATGGATTTACTTGTCCTTTAGTCGGTTATTATATTTGTTTTTCCTCCATTATGTACGTATCTCCTACTATTAGTGTGCGTTGTGGTGAGGATATTGATCGATTCCATTAAGAGGCGACCCGACATCCTAGTTAGGATGAAGAAGCAAAAAATGATAGCTTTATCAATCGGGGCGATCTGAAGAAAAAATCGACTCTAAAGGCTGATTCAAGTACATAATATATTTCACATTTCAAGTTTGTTAAATATTCATTACCTTCTATATAATATCATTTTGAACTAGTTTATGAGACAAAAAAGGCGATGTTTGAAAAGAAAAACGCCATCATGAACAAACCATGGCGGCACAACCCTTTGTTAACTCAAAACTAATTGCAATTTTGATTGTTTGTGAGAGACACAAGACACCGGCGTCAACTCTGATACTGAGAAGATAACTACCTGAAGAGAAAGACCCGTTAATGAAAGTTTTCAAAACGGAAAAATATACATGACTTTCTTGAGTCTTGGTCTCAAGAATCCATAGGTTTGGCGCCATCGTGAAAATCCTTGGTCGCACACGCATTCTTCGCAACCCAAAACTACTCAAAACTTTGATGTTCGGCTCGTCGATATCCATTCGAATCGATAATCGGATAGCCGGCTAGGTTTAGAATATACTCTATTGCTCTCCCGCTCCAACCGCAAACCTAGTGTTGTTGGAGAGTTGTGTGCAACGTTCGAGGTTCTTTCGTGTGGACATCCAAATAGCTCGTAGTACCCAAATCAAAACATGGAAGATCCTATTCTCATTCTTGTACTTATGGATTTCTTGTCCTTTAGTCGGTTCTTATATTTGTTTTTCCTCCATTATGTACGTATCTCCTACTATTAGTGTGCGTTGTGGTGAGGATATTGATCGATTCCATTAAGAGGCGACCCGACATCCTAGTTAGGATGAAGAAGCAAAAAATGATAGCTTTATCAATCGGGCGATCTGAAGAAAAACTCGACTCTAAAGGCTGATTCAAGTACATAATATATTTAACATTTCAAGTTTGTTAAATATTCATTACCTTTATATAATATCATTTTGAACTAGTTTATGAGACAAAAAAGGCGATGTTTGAAAAGAAAAAAGCCATCATGAACAAACCATGGCGGCACAACCCTTTGTTAACTCAAAACTAATTGCAATTTTGATGGTTTGTGAGAGACACAAGACACCGGCGTCAACTACGATGCGAGAAGATAACTACACGAAGAGAAAGACCCGTTAATGAAAGTTTTCAAAACGGACAAACATACATGACTTTCTTGAGTCTTGGTCTCAAGAATCCATAGGTTTGGCGCCATCGTGAAAATCCTTGGTCGCACACGCATACTTCAACCCAAAACTACTCAAAAATTTGATGTTCGGCTCGTCAATATCCATTCGAATCGATAATCGGATAGCCGGCTAGGTTTAGAATATACTCTATTGCTCTCCCGCTCCAACCGCAAACCTAGTGTTGTTGGAGAGTTGTGTGCAACGTTCGAGGTTCTTTCGTGTGGACATCCAAATAGCTCGTAGTACCCAAATCAAAACATGGAAGATCCTATTCTCATTCTTGTACTTATGGATTTACTTGTCCTTTAGTCGGTTCTTATATTTGTTTTTCCTCCATTATGTACGTGTATCTCCTACTATTAGTGTGCGTTGTGGTGAGGATATTGATCGATTCCATTAAGAGGCGACCCGACATCCTAGTTAGGATGAAGAAGCAAAAAATGATAGCTTTATCAATCGGGGCGATCTGAAGAAAAAATCGACTCTAAAGGCTGATTCAAGTACATAATATATTTAACATTTCAAGTTTGTTAAATATTCATTACCTTCTATATAATATCATTTTGAACTAGTTTATGAGACAAAAAAGGCGATGTTTGAAAAGAAAAAAGCCATCATGAACAAACCATGGCGGCACGACCCTTTGTTAACTCAAAACTAATTGCAATTTTGATTGTTTGTGAGAGACACAAGACACCGGCGTCAACTCTATGCGAGAAGATAACTACCGAAGATAAAGACCCGTTAATGAAAGTTTTCAAAACGGACAAACATACATGACTTTCTTGAGTCTTGGTCTCGAGAATCCATAGGTTTGGCGCCATCGTGAAAATCCTTGGTCGCACACGCATTCTGCAACCCAAAACTACTCAAAACTTTGATGTTCGGCTCGTCAATATCCATTCGAATCGATAATCGGATAGCCGGCTAGGTTTAGAATATACTCTATTGCTCTCCCGCTCCAACCGCAAACCTAGTGTTGTTGGAGAGTTGTGTGCAACGTTCGAGGTTCTTTCGTGTGGACATCCAAATAGCTACGTAGTACCCAAATCAAAACATGGAAGATCCTATTCTCATTCTTGTACTTATGGATTTACTTGTCCTTTAGTCGGTTCTTATATTTGTTTTTCCTCCATTATGTACGTATCTCCTACTATTAGTGTGCGTTGTGGTGAGGATATTGATCGATTCCATTAAGAGGCGACCCGACATCCTAGTTAGGATGAAGAAGCAAAAAATGATAGCTTTATCAATCAGGGCGATCCTGAAGAAAAAATCGACTCTAAAGCTGATTCAAGTACATAATATATTTAACATTTCAAGTTTGTTAAATATTCATTACCTTTTATATAATATCATTTTGAACTAGTTTATGAGACAAAAAAGGCGATGTTTGAAAAGAAAAAAGCCATCATGAACAAACCATGGCGGCACAACCCTTTGTTAACTCAAAACTAATTGCAATTTTGATGGTTTGTGAGAGACACAAGACACGGCGTCAACTACGATGCGAGAAGATAACTACCGAAGATAAAGACCCGTTAATGAAAGTTTTCAAAACGGACAAACATACATGACTTTCTTGAGTCTTGGTCTCAAGAATCCATAGGTTTGGCGCCATCGTGAAAATCCTTGGTCGCACACGCATTCACGCAACCCAAAACTACTCAAAACTTTGATGTTCGGCTCGTCGATATCCATTCGAATCGATAATCGGATAGCCAGCTAGGTTTAGAATATACTCTATTGCTCTCCCGCTCCAACCGCAAACCTAGTGTTGTTGGAGAGTTGTGTGCAACGTTCGAGGTTCTTTCGTGTGGACATCCAAATAGGTCTGTAGTACCCAAATCAAAACATGGAAGATCCTATTCTCATTCTTGTACTTATGGATTTACTGTCCTTTAGTCAGTTCTTATATTTGTTTTTCCTCCATTATGTACGTGTATCTCCTACTATTAGTGTGCGTTGTGGTGAGGATATTGATCGATTCCATTAAGAGGCGACCCGACATCCTAGTTAGGATGAAGAAGCAAAAAATGATAGCTTTATCAATCGTGGCGATCTGAAGAAAAAATCGACTCTAAAGGCTGATTCAAGTACATAATATATTTAACATTTCAAGTTTGTTAAATATTCATTACCTTCTATATAATATCATTTTGAACTAGTTTATGAGACAAAAAAGGCGATGTTTGAAAAGAAAAAAGCCATCATGAACAAACCATGGCGGCACAACCCTTTGTTAACTCAAAACTAATTGCAATTTTGATGGTTTGTGAGAGACACAAGATACGGCGTCAACTCGATGCGAGAAGATAACTACCGAGAAGATAAAGACCCGTTAATGAAAGTTTTCAAAACGGACAAACATACATGACTTTCTTGAGTCTTGGTCTCAAGAATCCATAGGTTTGGCGCCATCGTGAAAATCCTTGGTCGCACACGCATACTTCGCAACCCAAAACTACTCAAAACTTTGATGTTCGGCTCGTCGATATCCATTACGAATCGATAATCGGATAGCCAGCTAGGTTTAGAATATACTCTATTGCTCTCCCGCTCCAACCGCAAACCTAGTGTTGTTGGAGAGTTGTGTGCAACGTTCGAGGTTCTTTCGTGTGGACATCCAAATAGCTCTGTAGTACCCAAATCAAAACATGGAAGATCCTATTCTCATTCTTGTACTTATGGATTTACTTGTCCTTTAGTCGGTTCTTATATTTGTTTTTCCTCCATTATGTACGTATCTCCTACTATTAGTGTGCGTTGTGGTGAGGATATTGATCGATTCCATTAAGAGGCGACCCGACATCCTAGTTAGGATGAAGAAGCAAAAAATGATAGCTTTATCAATCATGGCGATCTGAAGAAAAAATCGACTCTAAAAGTGATTCAAGTACATAATATATTTAACATTTCAAGTTTGTTAAATATTCATTACCTTCTATATAATATCATTTTGAACTAGTTTATGAGACAAAAAAGGCGATGTTTGAAAAGAAAAAAGCCATCATGAACAAACCATGGCGGCACAACCCTTTGTTAACTCAAAACTAATTGCAATTTTGATGGTTTGTGAGAGACACAAGACACCGGCGTCAACTCGATGCGAGAAGATAACTACCGGAAGATAAAGACCAGTTAATGAAAGTTTTCAAAACGGACAAACATACATGACTTTCTTAAGTCTTGGTCTCAAGAATCCATACGTTTGGCGCCATCGTGAAAATCCTTGGTCGCACACTGCCTTCTTCAACCCAAAACTACTCAAAACTTTGATGTTCGGCTCGTCAATATCCATTCGAATCGATAATCGGATAGCCGGCTAGGTTTAGAATATACTCTATTGCTCTCCCGCTCCAACCGCAAACCTAGTGTTTTTGGAGAGTTGTGTGCAACGTTCGAGGTTCTTTCGTGTGGACATCCAAATAGGTTCTGTAGTACCCAAATCAAAACATGGAAGATCCTATTCTCATTCTTGTACTTATGGATTTCTTGTCCTTTAGTCGGTTCTTATATTTGTTTTTCCTCCATTATGTACGTATCTCCTACTATTAGTGTGCGTTGTGGTGAGGATATTGATCGATTCCATTAAGAGGCGACCCGACATCCTAGTTAGGATGAAGAAGCAAAAAATGATAGCTTTATCAATCGGGGCGATCTGAAGAAAAAATCGACTCTAAAGGCTGATTCAAGTACATAATATATTTAACATTTCAAGTTTGTTAAATATTCATTACCTTCTATATAATATCATTTTGAACTAGTTTATGAGACAAAAAAGGCGATGTTTGAAAAGAAAAAAGCCATCATGAACAAACCATGGCGGCACAACCCTTTGTTAACTCAAAACTAATTGCAATTTTGATGGTTTGTGAGAGACACAAGACACGGCGTCAACTCGATGCGAGAAGATAACTACCGAAGATAAAGACCCGTTAATGAAAGTTTTCAAAACGGACAAACATACATGACTTTCTTAAGTCTTGGTCTCAAGAATCCATACGTTTGGCGCCATCGTGAAAATCCTTGGTCGCACACGCCTTCTTCAACCCAAAACTACTCAAAACTTTGATGTTCGGCTCGTCGATATCCATTCGAATCGATAATCGGATAGCCAGCTAGGTTTAGAATATACTCTATTGCTCTCCCACTCCAACCGCAAACCTAGTGTTGTTGGAGAGTTGTGTGCAACGTTCGAGGTTCTTTCGTGTGGACATCCAAATAGGTCTGTAGTACCCAAATCAAAACATGGAAGATCCTATTCTCATTCTTGTACTTATGGATTTACTGTCCTTTAGTCAGTTCTTATATTTGTTTTTCCTCCATTATGTACGTATCTCCTACTATTAGTGTGCGTTGTGGTGAGGATATTGATCGATTCCATTAAGAGGCGACCCGACATCCTAGTTAGGATGAAGAAGCAAAAAATGATAGCTTTATCAATCATGGCGATCTGAAGAAAAAATCGACTCTAAAGTGATTCAAGTACATAATATATTTAACATTTCAAGTTTGTTAAATATTCATTACCTTCTATATAATATCATTTTGAACTAGTTTATGAGACAAAAAAGGCGATGTTTGAAAAGAAAAAAGCCATCATGAACAAACCATGGCGGCACAACCCTTTGTTAACTCAAAACTAATTGCAATTTTGATGGTTTGTGAGAGACACAAGACACGGCGTCAACTCGATGCGAGAAGATAACTACACGAAGATAAAGACCCGTTAATGAAAGTTTTCAAAACGGACAAACATACATGACTTTCTTGAGTCTTGGTCTCAAGAATCCATAGGTTTGGCGCCATCGTGAAAATCCTTGGTCGCACACGCATACACTGCAACCCAAAACTACTCAAAACTTTGATGTTCGGCTCGTCGATATCCATTACGAATCGATAATCGGATAGCCGGCTAGGTTTAGAATATACTCTATTGCTCTCCCGCTCCAACCGCAAACCTAGTGTTTTTGGAGAGTTGTGTGCAACGTTCGAGGTTCTTTCGTGTGGACATCCAAATAGGTACGTAGTACCCAAATCAAAACATGGAAGATCCTATTCTCATTCTTGTACTTATGGATTTACTTGTCCTTTAGTCGGTTCTTATATTTGTTTTTCCTCCATTATGTACGTATCTCCTACTATTAGTGTGCGTTGTGGTGAGGATATTGATCGATTCCATTAAGAGGCGACCCGACATCCTAGTTAGGATGAAGAAGCAAAAAATGATAGCTTTATCAATCGTGGCGATCTGAAGAAAAAATCGACTCTAAAGGCGATTCAAGTACATAATATATTTAACATTTCAAGTTTGTTAAATATTCATTACCTTATATAATATCATTTTGAACTAGTTTATGAGACAAAAAAGGCGATGTTTGAAAAGAAAAAAGCCATCATGAACAAACCATGGCGGCACAACCCTTTGTTAACTCAAAACTAATTGCAATTTTGATGGTTTGTGAGAGACACAAGACACGGCGTCAACTCGATGCGAGAAGATAACTACCGAGAAGATAAAGACCCGTTAATGAAAGTTTTCAAAACGGACAAACATACATGACTTTCTTGAGTCTTGGTCTCAAGAATCCATAGGTTTGGCGCCATCGTGAAAATCCTTGGTCGCACACGCATTACGCAACCCAAAACTACTCAAAACTTTGATGTTCGGCTCGTCGATATCCATTCGAATCGATAATCGGATAGCCAGCTAGGTTCAGAATATACTCTATTGCTCTCCCGCTCCAACCGCAAACCTAGTGTTTTTGGAGAGTTGTGTGCAACGTTCGAGGTTCTTTCGTGTGGACATCCAAATAGGTCTGTAGTACCCAAATCAAAACATGGAAGATCCTATTCTCATTCTTGTACTTATGGATTTATTGTCCTTTAGTCGGTTCTTATATTTGTTTTTCCTCCATTATGTACGTATCTCCTACTATTAGTGTGCGTTGTGGTGAGGATATTGATCGATTCCATTAAGAGGAGACCCGACATCCTAGTTAGGATGAAGAAGCAAAAAATGATAGCTTTATCAATCATGGCGATCCTGAAGAAAAAATCGACTCTAAAGGCTGATTCAAGTACATAATATATTTAACATTTCATGTTTGTTAAATATTCATTACCTTCTATATAATATCATTTTGAACTAGTTTATGAGACAAAAAAGGCGATGTTTGAAAAGAAAAAAGCCATCATGAACAAACCATGGCGGCACAACCCTTTGTTAACTCAAAACTAATTGCAATTTTGATGGTTTGTGAGAGACACAAGACACCGGCGTCAACTCGATGTGAGAAGATAACTACCTGAAGATAAAGACCCGTTAATGAAAGTTTTCAAAACGGACAAACATACATGACTTTCTTGAGTCTTGGTCTCAAGAATCCATAGGTTTGGCGCCATCGTGAAAATCCTTGGTCGCACACTGCCTTCTGCAACCCAAAACTACTCAAAACTTTGATGTTCAGCTCGTCGATATCCATTACGAATCGATAATCGGATAGCCGGCTAGGTTTAGAATATACTCTATTGCTCTCCCGCTCCAACCGCAAACCTAGTGTTTTTGGAGAGTTGTGTGCAACGTTCGAGGTTCTTTCGTGTGGACATCCAAATAGGTACGTAGTACCCAAATCAAAACATGGAAGATCCTATTCTCATTCTTGTACTTATGGATTTACTGTCCTTCAGTCGGTTCTTATATTTGTTTTTCCTCCATTATGTATGTATCTCCTACTATTAGTGTGCGTTGTGGTGAGGATATTGATCGATTCCATTAAGAGGCGACCCGACATCCTAGTTAGGATGAAGAAGCAAAAAATGATAGCTTTATCAATCATGGCGATCCTGAAAAAAAATCGACTCTAAAGGCGATTCAAGTACATAATATATTTAACATTTCAAGTTTGTTAAATATTCATTACCTTCTATATAATATCATTTTGAACTAGTTTATGAGACAAAAAAGGCGATGTTTGAAAAGAAAAAAGCCATCATGAACAAACCATGGTGGCACAACCCTTTGTTAACTCAAAACTAATTGCAATTTTGATGGTTTGTGAGAGACACAAGACACCGGCGTCAACTCTATGCGAGAAGATAACTACCGAGAAGATAAAGACCCGTTAATGAAAGTTTTCAAAACGGACAAACATACATGACTTTCTTGAGTCTTGGTCTCAAGAATCCATAGGTTTGGCGCCATCGTGAAAATCCTTGGTCGCACACGCAGCCACCAACCCCAAAACTACTCAAAACTTTGATGTTCGGCTCGTCAATATCCATTCGAATCGATAATCGGATAGCCGGCTAGGTTTAGAATATACTCTATTGCTCTCCCGCTCCAACCGCAAACCTAGTGTTTTTGGAGAGTTGTGTGCAACGTTCGAGGTTCTTTCGTGTGGACATCCAAATAGCTCTGTAGTACCCAAATCAAAACATGGAAGATCCTATTCTCATTCTTGTACTTATGGATTTACTTGTCCTTTAGTCGGTTCTTATATTTGTTTTTCCTCCATTATGTACTGTATCTCCTACTATTAGTGTGCGTTGTGGTGAGGATATTGATCGATTCCATTAAGAGGCGACCCGACATCCTAGTTAGGATGAAGAAGCAAAAAATGATAGCTTTATCAATCATGGCGATCTGAAGAAAAAATCGACTCTAAAGTGATTCAAGTACATAATATATTTAACATTTCAAGTTTGTTAAATATTCATTACCTTCTATATAATATCATTTTGAACTAGTTTATGAGACAAAAAAGGCGATGTTTGAAAAGAAAAAAGCCATCATGAACAAACCATGGCGGCACAACCCTTTGTTAACTCAAAACTAATTGCAATTTTGATGGTTTGTGAGAGACACAAGACACGGCGTCAACTCGATGCGAGAAGATAACTACCGAGAAGATAAAGACCCGTTAATGAAAGTTTTCAAAACGGACAAACATACATGACTTTCTTGAGTCTTGGTCTCAAGAATCCATACGTTTGGCGCCATCGTGAAAATCCTTGGTCGCACACCTTCTATACCGCAACCCAAAACTACTCAAAACTTTGATGTTCGGCTCGTCGATATCCATTCGAATCGATAATCGGATAGCCGGCTAGGTTTAGAATATACTCTATTGCTCTCCCGCTCCAACCGCAAACCTAGTGTTTTTGGAGAGTTGTGTGCAACGTTCGAGGTTCTTTCGTGTGGACATCCAAATAGCTACGTAGTACCCAAATCAAAACATGGAAGATCCTATTCTCATTCTTGTACTTATGGATTTACTTGTCCTTTAGTCGGTTCTTATGTTTGTTTTTCCTCCATTATGTACGTATCTCCTACTATTAGTGTGCGTTGTGGTGAGGATATTGATCGATTCCATTAAGAGGAGACCCGACATCCTAGTTAGGATGAAGAAGCAAAAAATGATAGCTTTATCAATCATGGCGATCTGAAGAAAAAATCGACTCTAAAGGCTGATTCAAGTACATAATATATTTAACATTTCATGTTTGTTAAATATTCATTACCTTCTATATCATATAATTTTGAACAAGTTTATGAGACAAAAAAGGCGATGTTTGAAAAGAAAAAAGCCATCATGAACAAACCATGGTGGCACAACCCTTTGTTAACTCAAAACTAATTTAAATTTTGATAGTTTGTGAGAGACACAAGACACCGGTGTCAACTCTAGTACTGAGAAGATAACTACCAGAAGATAAAGACCCGTTAATGAAAGTTTTCAAAACGGACAAACATACATGACTTTCTTGAGTCTTGGTCTCAAGAATCCATAGGTTTGGCGCCATCGTGAAAATCCTTGGTCGCACACTGCCTTCGCAACCCAAAACTACTCAAAACTTTGATGTTCGGCTCGTCAATATCCATTACGAATCGATAATCGGATAGCCGGCTAGGTTTAGAATATACTCTATTGCTCTCCCGCTCCAACCGCAAACCTAGTGTTTTTGGAGAGTTGTGTGCAACGTTCGAGGTTCTTTCGTGTGGACATCCAAATAGCTCTGTAGTACCCAAATCAAAACATGGAAGATCCTATTCTCATTCTTGTACTTATGGATTTACTTGTCCTTTAGTCGGTTCTTATGTTTGTTTTTCCTCCATTATGTACTGTATCTCCTACTATTAGTGTGCGTTGTGGTGAGGATATTGATCGATTCCATTAAGAGGAGACCCGACATCCTAGTTAGGATGAAGAAGCAAAAAATGATAGCTTTATCAATCATGGCGATCTGAAGAAAAAATCGACTCTAAAAGTGATTCAAGTACATAATATATTTAACATTTCATGTTTGTTAAATATTCATTACCTTCTATATCATATAATTTTGAACAAGTTTATGAGACAAAAAAGGCGATGTTTGAAAAGAAAAAAGCCATCATGAACAAACCATGGTGGCACGACCCTTTGTTAACTCAAAACTAATTTAAATTTTGATAGTTTGTGAGAGACACAAGACACCGGTGTCAACTCTAGTGCGAGAAGATAACTACCGAGAAGATAAAGACCCGTTAATGAAAGTTTTCAAAACGGACAAACATACATGACTTTCTTGAGTCTTGGTCTCAAGAATCCATAGGTTTGGCGCCATCGTGAAAATCCTTGGTCGCACACGCATACGCAACCCAAAACTACTCAAAACTTTGATGTTCGGCTCGTCAATATCCATTCGAATCGATAATCGGATAGCCGGCTAGGTTTAGAATATACTCTATTGCTCTCCCGCTCCAACCGCAAACCTAGTGTTTTTGGAGAGTTGTGTGCAACGTTCGAGGTTCTTTCGTGTGGACATCCAAATAGGTCTGTAGTACCCAAATCAAAACATGGAAGATCCTATTCTCATTCTTGTACTTATGGATTTACTGTCCTTTAGTCAGTTCTTATATTTGTTTTTCCTCCATTATGTCTGTATCTCCTACTATTAGTGTGCGTTGTGGTGAGGATATTGATCGATTCCATTAAGAGGCGACCCGACATCCTAGTTAGGATGAAGAAGCAAAAAATGATAGCTTTATCAATCATGGCGATCCTGAAGAAAAAATCGACTCTAAAGCTGATTCAAGTACATAATATATTTAACATTTCAAGTTTGTTAAATATTCATTACCTTCTATATAATATCATTTTGAACTAGTTTATGAGACAAAAAAGGCGATGTTTGAAAAGAAAAAAGCCATCATGAACAAACCATGGCGGCACAACCCTTTGTTAACTCAAAACTAATTGCAATTTTGATGGTTTGTGAGAGACACAAGACACCGGCGTCAACTCCGATGCGAGAAGATAACTACCGAAGATAAAGACCCGTTAATGAAAGTTTTCAAAACGGACAAACATACATGACTTTCTTGAGTCTTGGTCTCAAGAATCCATAGGTTTGGCGCCATCGTGAAAATCCTTGGTCGCACACTTCCTTCTACAACCCAAAACTACTCAAAACTTTGATGTTCAGCTCGTCAATATCCATTCGAATCGATAATCGGATAGCCAGCTAGGTTCAGAATATACTCTATTGCCCTCCCGCTCCAACCGCGAACCTAGTGTTTTTGGAGAGTTGTGTGCAACGCTCGAGGTTCTTTCGTGTGGACATCCAAATAGGTCTGTAGTACCCAAATCAAAACATGGAAGATCCTATTCTCATTCTTGTACTTATGGATTTACTTGTCCTTTAGTCGGTTCTTATATTTGTTTTTCCTCCATTATGTACGTATCTCCTACTATTAGTGTGCGTTGTGGTGAGGATATTGATCGATTCCATTAAGAGGAGACCCGACATCCTAGTTAGGACGAAGAAGCAAAAAATGATAGCTTTATCAATCATGGCGATCCTGAAGAAAAAATCGAATCTAAAGGTGATTCAAGTACATAATATATTTAACATTTCATGTTTGTTAAATATTCATTACCTTCCATATCATATAATTTTGAACAAGTTTATGAGACAAAAAAGGCGATGTTTGAAAAGAAAAAAGCCATCATGAACAAACCATGGTGGCACGACCCTTTGTTAACTCAAAACTAATTTCAATTTTGATAGTTTGTGAGAGACACAAGACACCGGTGTCAACTCTAGTGCGAGAAGATAACTACCGAGAAGATAAAGACCCGTTAATGAAAGTTTTCAAAACGGACAAACATACATGACTTTCTTGAGTCTTGGTCTCAAGAATCCATAGGTTTGGCGCCATCGTGAAAATCCTTGGTCGCACACGCATCCTGCAACCCAAAACTACTCAAAACTTTGATGTTCGGCTCGTCGATATCCATTACGAATCGATAATCGGATAGCCAGCTAGGTTTAGAATATACTCTATTGCTCTCCCGCTCCAACCGCAAACCTAGTGTTTTTGGAGAGTTGTGTGCAACGTTCGAGGTTCTTTCGTGTGGACATCCAAATAGCTCTGTAGTACCCAAATCAAAACATGGAAGATCCTATTCTCATTCTTGTACTTATGGATTTACTATCCTTTAGTCAGTTCTTATGTTTGTTTTTCCTCCATTATGTACGTATCTCCTACTATTAGTGTGCGTTGTGGTGAGGATATTGATCGATTCCATTAAGAGGAGACACGACATCCTAGTTAGGATGAAGAAGCAAAAAATGATAGCTTTATCAATCATGGCGATCTGAAGAAAAAATCGACTCTAAAGGCTGATTCAAGTACATAATATATTTAACATTTCATGTTTGTTAAATATTCATTACCTTCCATATCATATAATTTTGAACAAGTTTATGAGACAAAAAAGGCGATGTTTGAAAAGAAAAAAGCCATCATGAACAAACCATGGTGGCACAACCCTTTGTTAACTCAAAACTAATTTAAATTTTGATAGTTTGTGAGAGACACAAGACACGGTGTCAACTCTAGTACGAGAAGATAACTACCGAAGATAAAGACCCGTTAATGAAAGTTTTCAAAACGGACAAACATACATGACTTTCTTGAGTCTTGGTCTCAAGAATCCATAGGTTTGGCGCCATCGTGAAAATCCTTGGTCGCACACGCATACCACGCAACCCAAAACTACTCAAAACTTTGATGTTCGGCTCGTCAATATCCATTCTAAATCGATAATCGGATAGCCGGCTAGGTTTAGAATATACTCTATTGCTCTCCGCTCCGACCGCAAACCTAGTGTTTTTGGAGAGTTGTGTGCAACGTTCGAGGTTCTTTCGTGTGGACATCGAAATAGCTACGTAGTACCCAAATCAAAACATGGAAGATCCTATTCTCATTCTTGTACTTATGGATTTACTATCCTTTAGTCGGTTCTTATATTTGTTTTTCCTCCATTATGTTTGTATCTCCTACTTATTAGTGTGCGTTGTGGTGAGGATATTGATCAATTCCATTAAGAGGCGACTCGACATCCTAGTTAGGATGAAGAAGCAAAACCATGGCGGCAATCATGATCTGAGAAAAATCGACCCCCTTATATATTTATTTATTTGTTAACTCAAAACTAATTTTGAACAAGTTTTGATGGTTTTGAAAAGAAAAAGATCATGAAGAAACCATGGCGGCACAACCCTTTGTTACAACTATGCAATTTTGATGCGTTTGTGAGAGATGGGACTAGTTTCCCGGAAGATAACTACCGGAAGATAAAGACCGGTTAATGAAAGTTTTCAAAACGGACAAACATACATGACTTTCTTAAGTCTTGGTCTCGAGAATCCATACGTTTGGCGCCATCGTGAAAATCCTTGGTCGCACGCGCACTACACGGCCCAAAACTATTCAAAACTTTGATGTTCGGCTCGTCGATATCCATTCGGAATCGATAATCGGATAGCTGAGCTAGGTTCAGAATATGCTCTTGTTGCCTCTCCGCTCCAGCCGCGAACGTAGTGTTTTTGGAGAGTTGTGTACAACGTTCGAAGTTCTTTCGTGTGGACATCCAAATAGGTCGTAGTACCCAAATCAAAACATGGAAGATCTTATTCTCATTCTTGTACTTATGGATTTACTTGTCACTTTAGTCGATTCTTATGTTTGTTTTTCCTCCATTATGTACGTATCTCATACTATTAGTGTGCGTTGTGGTGAGGATATTGATCGATTCCATTAGAGGAGACGACATCCTAGTTAGGATGAAGAAGCAAAACATGATAGCTTTATCAATCATGGCGATCTGAAGAAAAAATCGACTCTAAAGCTGATTCAAGTACATAATATATTTAACATTTCATGTTTCTTAAATATTCATTACCTTGAATTTTGCCATATCATATAATTTTGAACAAGTTTATGAGACAAAAAAGGCGATGTTTGAAAAGAAAAAAGCCATCATGAACAAACCATGGTGGCACGACCCTTTGTTAACTCAAAACTAATTTCAATTTTGATAGTTTGTGTGAGACACAGGACCAGGTGTCAACTGTGCGAAAGATAACCACGGAAGATAAAGACCCGTTAATGAAAGTTTTTCAAAACGGACAAACATACATGACTTTCTTAAGTCTTGGTCTCGGGAATCCATACGTTTGGCGCCATCGTGAAAATCCTTGGTCGCACACACGCAGCCACGACCCAGAAACTACTCAAAACTTTGATGTTCGGCTCGTCGATATCCATTCGAATCGATAATCGGATAGCCAGCTAGGTTAGAATATACTCTGTGCTCTCACGCTCCGACCGCGAACCTAGTGTTTTCGGAGAGATGTGTGCAACGTTCGAGTTTCTTTCGTGTGGACATCCAAATAGCTTCAGTAGTACCTAAATCAAAACATGGAAGATCTATTCTCATTCTTGTACTTATGGATTTACATGTCCTTTAGTCGGTTCTTATGTTTGTTTTTCCTCCATTATGTAATGTATCTCCTACTACTAGTGTGCGTTGTGGTGAGGATATTGATCAATTCCATTAAGAGGAGACTCGACATCCTAGTTAGGATGAAGAAGCAAAAAAATGATAGCTTTATCAATCATGGCGATCTGAAGAAAAAATCGACTCTAAAGGCGAGTTCAAGTACATAATATATTTAACATTTCATGTTTCTTAAATATTCATTACCTATATAATATAATTTTGAACAAGTTTATGAGACAAAAAAGGCGATGTTTGAAAAGAGAGAAGCCATCATGAACAAACCATGGTGGCACAACCTTTTGTTAACTCAAAACTAATTTCTATTTTGATAGTTTGTGTGAGACACAAGACACCGGTGTCAGCTCCGGTACTCGGAAGATAACTACCGGAAGATAAAGACCCATTAATGAAAGTTTTCAAAGCTGACAAACATACATGACTTTCTTGAGTCTTGGTCTCAAGAATCCATAGGTTTGGCGCCATCGTGAAAATCCTTGGTCGCACAACGCATCTGCAGCCCAAAACTACTCAAAACTTTGATGTTCGGCTCGTCAATATCCATTCGAATCGATAATCGGATAGCCGGCTAGGTTTAGAATATACTCTATTGCTCTCCCGCTCAGACCGCAAACCTAGTGTTTTTGGAGAGTCGTGTACAACGTTCGAGTTCTTTCGTGTGGACATCCAAATAGATCACAGTAGTACCCAAATCAAAACATGGAAGATCCTATTCTCATTCTTGTACTTATGGATTTACTTATCCTTTAGTCGATTCTTATATTTTTTTTTCCTCCATTATGTACGTATCTCCTTACTATTAGTGTGCGTTGTAGTGAGGATATTGATCGATTCCATTAAGAGGCGACTCGACATCCTAGTTAGGATGAAGAAGCAAAAAAGATAGCTTTATCAATCATGGCGACCTGAAGAAAAAATCGACTCTAAAAGTGATTCAAAAATTATGTATATTTAACATTCATGTTTCTTAAATATCATTACCTTCTATATCATATAATTTTGAACAATTTATAACAAAAAAGCATGTTTGAAAAGAAAAAAACTGACATGAACAAACCATGGCGGCACAACCCTTTGTTAACTCAAAACTAATTGAAATTTTGATGGTTTGTGAGAGATACGAGACACCGCCGTCAACTCTAGTGCGAGAAGATAACTACCGGGAAGATAAAGACCGGTTAATGAAAGTTTTCAAAACGGACAAACATACATGACTTTCTTAAGTCTTGGTCTCAAGAATCCATCCGTTTGGCGCCATCGTGAAAATCCTTGGTCGCACACTGCCTTACTGCAACCCAAAACTATTCAAAACTTTGATGTTCGGCTCGTCAATATCCATTACGAATCGATAATCGGATAGCGAGCTAGGTTTAGAATATACTCTGTTGCTCTCCCGCTCCAACCGCGAACGTAGTATTTTTGGAGAGTTGTGTACAACGTTCGAAGTTCTTTCGTGTGGACATCGAAATAGGTCGTAGTACCCAAATCAAAACATGGAAGATCCTATTCTCATTCTTGTACTTATGGATTTACTGTCCTTTAGTGAGTTCTTATGTTTGTTTTTTCCTCCATTATGTCGCATCTCTCTCTTATTAGTGTGCGTTGTGGTGAGGATATTGATCGATTCCATTAAGAGGAGACGTGACATCCTAGTTAGGATGAAGAAGCAAAAAATGATAACTTTATCAATCATGGCGATCTGAAGAAAAAATCGACTCTAAAAATCGATTCAAGTACATAATATATTTAACATTTCATGTTTCTTAAATATTCATTACCAACCATATCATATAATTTTGAACAAGTTTATGAGACAAAAAAGGCGATGTTTGAAAAGAAAAAAGCCATCATGAACAAACCATGGTGGCATAACCCTTTGTTAACTCAAAACTAATTTCAATTTTGATAGTTTGTGTGAGACACAAGACACGGTGTCAACTTCAAGTGCGAGAAGATAACTACCCGGAAGATAAAGACCGTTAATGACGGTTTTCAAAACGGACAAACATACATGACTTTCTTTAAGTTTTGGTCTCAAGAATCCATACGTTTGGCGCCATCGTGAAAATCCTTGGTCGCACACGCAGCCATTGCAACCCAAAACTACTCAAAACTTTGATGTTCGGCTCGTCAATATCCATTACGAATCGATAATCGGATGCGAGCTGAGTTTGGAATATACTGTGCTCTCCCGCTCCAACCGTGCAAGCCTAGTGTTTTTGGAGATATGTGTGCAACGTTCGAGTTTCTTTCGTGTGGACATCCAAATAGCTACGTAGTACCCAAATCAAAACATGGAAGATCTATTCTCATTCTTGTACTTATGGATTCACTATCCTTTAGTAAGTTCTTATGTTTGTTTTTCCTCAATTATGCTACTGTATCTCTCTGCTATTAGTGTGCGTTGTGGTGAGGATATTGATCAATTCCATTAAGAGGAGACTTGACATCCTAGTTAGGATGAAGAAGCAAAAAATGATAGCTTTATCAATCATGGCGATCTGAAGAAAAAAATCGACTCTAAAAGGTGATTCAAATCATAATATATTTAACATTTCATGTTTCTTAAATATTCATTACCTTATATATCATATAATTTTGAACAAGTTTATGAGACAAAAAAGGCGATGTTTGAAAAGAGAAAGAAGCCATCATGAACAAACCATGGTGGCACGACCCTTTGTTAACTCAAAGCTAATTTATATTTTGATAGTTTGTGTGAGACACATGACACCGGTGTCAACTACAGTACTCGAGAAGATAACTACCGAGAAGATAAAGACCCATTAATGAAAGTTTTCAAAACGGACAAACATACATGACTTTCTTGAGTCTTGGTCTCAAGAATCCATGGGTTTGGCGCCATCGTAAAAATCCTTGGTCGCACACCGCCACGCAACCCAAAGCTACTCAAAACTTTGATGTTCGGCTCGTCATATCCATTACGAATCGATAATCGGATAGCCGGCTAGGTTTAGAATATACTCTGTTCTCTCCCGCTCCAACCGCAAACCTAGTGTTTTTGGAGAGTCGTGTGCAACGTTCGAGGTTCTTTCGTGTGGACATCCAAATGGCTGCTTGTAGTACCCAAATCGAAACATGGAAGATCCTATTCTCATTCTTGTACTTATGGATTTACTATCCTTTAGTCGGTTCTTATATTTGTTTTTCCTCCATTATGTACGTATCTCCTACTATTAGTGTGCGTTGTAGTGAGGATATTGATCGATTCCATTAAAGGCGACTCGACATCCTAGTTAGGATGAAGAAGCAAAACCATGGCGGCACGACCCTTTGTTAACTCAAAACTAATTGAAATTTTGATGGTTTGTGAGAGATACAAGACACCGCCGTCTACTCGATGCGAGAAGATAACTACCGGAAGATAAAGACCGGTTAATGAAAGTTTTCAAAACGGACAAACATACATGACTTTCTTAAGTCTTGGTCTCAAGAATCCATACGTTTGGCGCCATCGTGAAAATCCTTGGTCGCACGACTTGCTTAACGCAGCCCAAAACTATTCAAAACTTTGATGTTCGGCTCGTCAATATCCATTCGAATCGATAATCGGATAGCGGGCTAGGTTTGGAATATACTCTATTGCCCTCCCGCTCCGACCGCGAACGTAGTGTTTTTGGAGAGTTGTGTACAACGTTCGAAGTTCTTTCGTGTGGACATCCAAATAGGTACGTAGTACCCAAATCAAAACATGGAAGATCCTATTCTCATTCTTGTACTTATGGATTTACTATCCTTTAGTCGGTTCTTATGTTTGTTTTCCTCCATTATGTCCGTATCTCCTACTATTAGTGTGCGTTGTGGTGAGGATATTGATCGATTCCATTAAGAGGAGACTACGACATCCTAGTTAGGATGAAGAAGCAAAACATGATAGCTTTATCAATCATGGCGATCTGAAGAAAAATCGACTCTAAAGTTGATTCAAGTACATAATATATTTAACATTTCATGTTTCTTAAATATTCATTACATACTATATCATATAATTTTGAACAAGTTTATGAGACAAAAAAGGCGATGTTTGAAAAGAAAAAAGCCATCATGAACAAACCATGGTGGCACAACCCTTTGTTAACTCAAAACTAATTTCAATTTTGATAGTTTGTGTGAGACACAAGACACCGGTGTCAACTCTAGTTCTGAGAAGATAACTACCGGAAGATAAAGACCCGTTAATGACGGTTTTCAAAACGGACAAACATACGTGACTTTCTTAAGTCTTGGTCTCAAGAATCCATACGTTTGGCGCCATCGTGAAAATCCTTGGTCGCACAACTTGCCTTCACGCAACCCAAAACTACTCAAAACTTTGATGTTCGGCTCGTCGATATCCATTCCGAATCGATAATCGGATAGCCGGCTAGGTTAGAATATACTCTATTGCTCTCCCGCTCCAGCCGCAAACCTAGTGTTTTTGGAGATATGTGTGCAACGTTCGAGTTTCTTTCGTGTGGACATCCAAATAGCTCGTAGTACCCAAATCAAAACATGGAAGATCCTATTCTCATTCTTGTACTTATGGATTCCTTGTCCTTTAGTCGGTTTCTTATGTTTGTTTTTCCTCCATTATGTACGTATCTCCTACTATTAGTGTGCGTTGTGGTGAGGATATTGATCAATTCCATTAAGAGGGGACCTGACATCCTAGTTAGGATGAAGAAGCAAAAAATGATAGCTTTATCAATCATGGCGATCTGAAGAAAAAATCGACTCTAAAGTAGATTCAAGTACATAATATATTTAACATTTCATGTTTCTTAAATATTCATTACCTACAATATCATATAATTTTGAACAAGTTTATGAGACAAAAAAGGCGATGTTTGAAAAGAGAAAAGCCATCATGAACAAACCATGGTGGCACAACCCTTTGTTAACTCAAAACTAATTTATATTTTGATAGTTTGTGTGAGACACAAGACACCGGTGTCAACTCTAGTACTCAGAAGATAACTACCAGAAGATAAAGACCCATTAATGAAAGTTTTCAAAACTGACAAACATACATGACTTTCTTGAGTCTTGGTCTCAAGAATCCATAGGTTTGGCGCCATCGTAAAAATCCTTGGTCGCACACTCGCATTCGCAACCCAAAACTACTCAAAACTTTGATGTTCGACTCGTCAATATCCATTCTGAATCGATAATCGGATAGCTAGCTAGGTTTAGAATATACTCTATTGCTCTCCCGCTCCAACCGCAAACAGAGTGTTTTTGGAGAGTCGTGTGCAACGTTCGAGGTTCTTTCGTGTGGACATCGAAATAGCTCCGTGGTACCCAAATCGAAACATGGAAGATCCTATTCTCATTCTTGTACTTATGGATTTACTATCCTTTAGTCGGTTCTTATATTTGTTTTTCCTCCATTATGTCTGTATCTCCTCCTATTAGTGTGCGTTGTAGTGAGGATATGGATCGATTCCATTAAGAGGCGACTCGACATCTTTAGTTAGGATGAAGAAGCAAAACCATGGCGGCAAAACCCTTTGTTAACTCAAAACTAATTGCAATTTTGATGGTTTGTGAGAGATACGAGACACCGCCGTCTACTGCGATGCGAGAAGATAACTACAGGAAGATAAAGACCAGTTAATGAGGGTGTGCAAAACGGACAAACATACATGACTTTTCTTAAGTCTTGGTCTCGAGAATCCATACGTTTGGCGCCATCGTGAAAATCCTTGGTCGCACAATGCTTCTTACGCAGCCCCAAAACTATTCAATACTTTGATGTTCGGCTCGTCGATATCCATTACGAATCCGATAATCGGATAGCCAGCTGGGTTTCGAATATACTCTGTTGCCTCCCGCTCCAACCGCGAACGTAGTGTTTTTTGGAGAGTTGTGTACAACGTTAGAAGTTCTTTCGTGTGGACATCCAAATAGGTACGTAGTACCCAAATCAAAACATGGAAGATCCTATTCTCATTCTTGTACTTATGGATTTCATGTCCTTTAGTCGGTTCTTATGTTTGTTTTTCCTCCATTATGTATGTATCTCCTGCTATTAGTGTGCGTTGTGGTGAGGATATTGATCGATTCCATTAAGAGGAGACGACATCCTAGTTAGGATGAAGAACCAAAAAATGATAGCTTTATCAATCATGGCGATCTGAAGAAAAAAATCGACTCACAAAAGGCTGATTCAAGTACGATAATATATTTAACATTTCATGTTTTCTTAAATATTAATTACCTTATATCATATAATTTTGAACAAGTTTATGAGACAAAAAAGGCGATGTTTGAAAAGAAAAAAGCCATCATGAACAAACCATGGTGGCACAACCCTTTGTTAACTCAAAACTAATTTCAATTTTGATAGTTTGTGTGAGACACAAGACACCGATATCGACTCACACGAATGCTGAGAAGATAACTACCGGAAGATAAAGACCCGTTAATGGCCGGTTTTCAAAACGGACAAACATACGTGACTTTCTTAAGTCTTGGTCTCAAGAATCCATACGTTTGGCGCCATCGTGAAAATCCTTGGTCGCACACTTAGCCATCGCAGCCCCAAAACTACTCGAAACATTGATGTTCGGCTCATCGATATCCATTACGAATCGATAATCGGATAGCCTAGAAATTCAGGTTAGAATATACTTCTATTGCTCTCCCGCTCCAACCACAAACCTAGTGTTTTTGGAGATATGTGTGCAACGTTCGAGTTTCTTTCGTGTGGACATCCAAATAGCTCTGTAGGTACCCAAATCAAAACATGGAAGATCTTATTCTCATTCTTGTACTTATGGATTCTTGTCCTTTAGTCGGTTAAGCTTATGTTTGTTTTTCCTCCATTATGTACGTATCTCCTACTATTAGTGTGCGTTGTGGTGAGGATATTGATCAATTCCATTAAGAGGAGACCTGACATCCTGGTTAGGATGAAGAAGCAAAAAATGATGGCTATACTCAATCATGGCGATCCCGAAGAAAAGAAATCGTGACTCTAAAGGCTGATTCCAGTACATAATATATTTAACATTTCATGTTTCTTAAAATTCTATTACCTTCTATATCATATAATTTTGAACAAGTTTATGAGACAAAAAAGGCCGATGTTTGAAAAGAGAAAAGCCATCATGAACAAACCATGGTCGCACAACCCTTTGTTAACTCAAACTAACTGGTATATTTTGATAGTTTGTGTGAGACACAAGACACCGGTGTCAACTCTAGTACTCGAAGATAACTACCGTAAGATAAAGACCCATTAATGAAAGTTTTCAAAACCGACAAACATACATGACTTTTCTTGAGTCTTGGTCTCAAGAATCCATAGTTTTGGCGCCATCGTAAAAATCCTCGTCGCACACTCGCCTTCGCAACCCAAAACTACTCAAAACTTTCGATGTTCAAACCTCGTCAATATCCATTCGAATCGATAATCTGATAGCTGCCTAGGTTTAGAATATACTCTATTGCTCTCCCGCTCCAACCGCAAACCTAAGGTTTTCGGGAGAGTCGTGTGCAACGTTCGAGGTTCTTCGGTGGGTCATCCAAATAGCCTCGTAGTACCCAAATCGAAACATGGAAGATCCTATTCTCATTCTTGTACTTATGGATTTACTATCCTTTAGTGAGTTCTTATATTTGTTTTTCCTCCATTATGTCCGTATCTCCTAATTTCACAAGGTGCGTCGTAGTGAGGATATCGATCGATTCCACAAGAGATGCGACTCGACATCCTAGTTAGATTGTTAAGCAAAACCATGGTGGCACAACCCTTTGTTAACTCAAAACTACTTTCAATTTTGATGGTTTGTGAGAGATACAAGACACCGGCGTCAACTCGATACCGAGAAGATAATCCACGAAGATAAAGACCAGCTTAATGAAAGTTTTCAAAACGACAAACATACATGACTTTCTTAAGTCTTGGTCTCAAGAATCCATACGTTTGGCGCCATCGTGAAAATCCTTGGGGTCGCACACCGCTCAAGAACCCAAAACTACCCAAAACATTGATGTTCACTCGCCAATATCCATTCCGAATCGATAATCGATAGCGAGCTAGGCTTAGAATATACTCTATCGTCTCCCGCTCCAACCGCGAACGTAGTGTTTTTGGAGAGTTGTGTACAACGTTCGAAGTTCTTTCGTGTGGACATCCAACAAGGTCCGTAAGACTCCAAATCAAAACATGGAAGATCCTATTATCAGGCTCTGTTCTTATGGATTTATCGTCTCTTAAACTTCGCCTCATGTTTGTTTTTCCTCCATTATGTCTGTATCTCCTACTATTAGTGTGCGTTGTGGTGAGGATATTGATCGATTCCATTAAGAGGAGATTCGACATCCTAGTTAGGATGAAGAAACAAAAAATGATAGCTTTATCAATCATGGCGATCCCGAAGAAAAAAATCGACTCTAAAGCCGATTCAAGTATATAATATATTTAACATTTCATGTTTCTTAAATATTCATTACCTTCTATATCATATATTCTTGAACAAGTTTACGAGACAAAAAAGGCGATGTTTGAAAAGAAAAAGCCATCATGAACAAACCATGGTGGCACAACCCTTTGTTAACTCAAAACTAATTTCAATTTTGATAGTTTGTGAGAGACACAAGACACCGATGTCAACTCTAGTACCGAGAAGATAACTACCAAGATAAAGACCCGTTAATGAAAGTTTTCAAAACGGACAAACATACATGACTTTCTTAAGTCTTGGTCTCAAGAATCCATACGTTTGGCGCCATCGTGAAAATCCTTCGGGTCGCACACCGCCTTCGCAACCCAAAACTACTCAAAACTTTGATGTTCAGCTCGTCAATATCCATTCCTAATCGATAATCTGATAGCCGCCTAGGTTAGAATATACTCTATCGCTCTCCCGCTCCAACCGCAAACCTAGTGTTTTTGGAGATATGTGTGCAACGTTCGAGTTTCTTTCGTGTGGATATCCAAATAGCTCTCCGTAGTACCCAAATCAAAACATGGAAGATCCTATTCTCATTCTTGTACTTATGGATTTATCGTCCTTTAATAAGTTCTTATGTTTGTTTTTTCTCCATTATGTCCGTATCTCCTACTATTGGTGTGCGTTGTGGTGAGGATATTGATCGATTCCATTAAGAGGGAGACTCGACATCCTAGTTAGGATGAAGAAGCAAAAATGATAGCTTTATCAAGCATGGCGATCCCGAAGAAAAAAATCGACTCTAAAGCCGATTCAAGTACATAATATATTTAACATTTCATGTTTCTTAAATATTCATTACCTTCTATATCATATAATTTTGAACAAGTTTATGAGACAAAAAAGGCGATGTTTGAAAAGAAAAAGCCATCATGAACAAACCATGGTGGCACAACCCTTTGTTAACTCAAAACTAATTTCAATTTTGATAGTTTGTGTGAGACACAAGACACCGGTGTCAACTCTAGTACTCGAGAAGATAACTACGAAGATAAAAAACCCGTTAATCGATAATCGATAGCCAAATAGGTTTAGAATATACTCTATCGCTCTCCCGCTCCAACCGCAAACCTAGTGTTTTTGGAGAGTCGTGTGCAACGTTCGAGGTTCTTTCGTGTGGACATCCAAATACCTGTAGTACCCAAATCGAAACATGGAAGATCCTATTCTCATTCTTGTACTTATGGATTTACTATCCTTTAGTCAGGCTTCTATATTTGTTTTTCTCCATTGCTGTCCGTATCTCCTACTATTAGTGTGCGTTGTAGTGAGGATATGGATCATCTCCATTAAGAGAGTGACTGACATCCTAGTTAGGATGAAGCAAAACTATGGCGGCACAACCCTTTGTTAACTCAAAAACTAATTGCAATTTTGATGGTTTGTGAGAGATACAAGACACCGGGGCCGTCTACTCCGATAATCGAGAAGATAACTACCAGAAGATAAAGACCAGCTTAATGAAAGTTTTCAAAACGGACAAACATACATGACTTTCTTAAGTCTTGGTCTCAAGAATCCATACGTTTGGCGCCATCGTGAAAATCCTTGGTCGCACACTGCCTTCTGCAACCCAAAACTATTCAAAACTTTGATGTTCAGCTCATCAATATCCATTCTGAATCGATAATCGGATAGCCAGCTAGGTTCAGAATATACTCTGTCGCTCTCCCACTCCAACCGCGAACGTAGTGTTTTTGGAGAGTTGTGTACAACGTTCGAAGTTCTTTCGTGTGGACATCCAAATTTCCGTAGTACCCAAATCAAAACATGGAAGATCCTATTCTCATTATTGTACTTATGGATTTACCGTCCTTTTAGTCAGCTTCTTATGTTTGTTTTTCCTCCATTATGTCCGTATCTCCTACTATTAGTGTGCGTGTGGTGAGGATATCGATCGATTCCATTAAGAGGAGACCTCGACATCCTAGTTAGGATGAAGAAGCAAAAAATGATAGCTTTATCAATCATGGCGATCCCGAAGAAAAATCGACTCTAAAGCTGATTCAAGTACATAATATACTTAACATTTTATGTTTGTTAAATATTCATTACCTTCTATATAATATAATTTTGAACAAGTTTAAGAGACAAAAAAGGCGATGTTTGAAAAGAAAAACACCATCATGAATAAACCATTACGCACAACCCTTTGTTAACTCAAAAACTAATTTAAATTTTGATAGTTTGTGAGAGACACAAGACACTCTGAAGTCAACTCTAGTACTCGAAAAGATAACTACCAAGATAAAGACCCGTTAATGAAAGTTTTCAAAACGGACAAACATACATGACTTTCTTAAGTCTTCGTCTCAAGAATCCATAAGTTTGGCACCATCAGGAAAATCCTTGGTCGCACACTCGCCTTCGCAACCCAAAACTACTCAAAACTTTGATGTTCCACTGTCAATATCCATTCCGAATCGATAATCGGATAGCCTAACTAGGTTTAGAATATACTCTATTGCTCTCCCGCACCAACCGCAAACCTAGTGTTTTTGGAGAGTTGTGCGCAACGTTCGAGGTTCTTTCGTGTGGACATCCAAATAGCTCTTAAGTACCCAAATAAAAACATGGAAGATCCTATTCTCATTCTTGTACTTATGGATTTACTGTCCTTTAGTCAGCCTATGTTTGTTTTTCCTCCATTGTGTCCGTATCTCCTACTATTAGGGGGCGTTGTGGTGAGGATATTGATCGATTCCATTAAGAGGAGACCCGACATCCTAGTTAGGATGAAGAAGCAAAAAGTGATAGCTTTATCAATCATGGCGATCCCGAAGAAAAAATCGACTCTAAAGCCGATTCAAGTACATTATATATTTAACATTTCATGTTTGTTAAATATTCATTACCTTCCATATCATATAATTTTGAACATGTTTATGAGACAAAAAAGGCGATGTTCGAAAAGAAAAAGCCATCATGAACAAACCATGGTGGCACAACCCTTTGTTAACTCAAAACTAATTTCAATTTTGATAGTTTGTGAGAGACACAAGACACCGTGT